>CM059312.1:872500-960000 GCA_030340665.1 Neosalanx taihuensis
TGTGTTGACCCTACTGGATTCAGTACAAGAGGTGTTAAAACACCCATCCCAGAGTGCAGACTAATGACACTGACAGGGATTTCAGAGACTGTCTCAGGAGCAATATATTTCCAGGAGGCTTGATTGTTTGTAAGGAACAACAAGCGTGACCGGACCACTCAAACAAGAGACTGTTTGGGGTTGGGCTGTCTGGGCTCTGCAAATATCCATGAGTCCACTTTGTTGTCATTTTGGCACGAAACAACACTCCGCTGTTGTTTAATAAACTCAGAGGAAAAATACGCGAAAAATAATGAGTCCCCCCCCCCCCCCCCCCCCCCCCCCCAAACACGCACACACACTCTCTCCAGCTCTTTTTCCCTCTCTTTTTTATGAGCTGAAAATGTGAAAAATGAACAGAAACTCGATCTGGGCATCTGGTTTCCAACTAGTTTGTTTCCCCTATGTGGCGATCTCATGTCTTCTATCATAAAACACAAGTCTAATGGGTGCAGAGCAGCTTTAACCTTTCAGTCCTTCCTGCTTTTATTACGCTCGGCCTGCGAGACGGTTTTTAATAATGATCACGATATGACATAGGAGACCTAATTAAAGAAGTTACACGCTTGTACTTTTGTTTTTTGGGGTTGCTGTGCGCAGACTCCCAGGCTCATGCCTTGCCTCGTGTCCCCCAGGTTTGGCACTCTGACCCTGGCTCTGTAACCTGACTCTAGCCCCAGGCTTCAGGATCAGGCTGCACCCCCACATGTTTTCAGCAGGCCCACCAGTGAACTGCATCCATTTTCATAAAGATTCAGATCACTGAGGGATAAAGGATGAACTTATGGGAGGGTGCTTTAAAGAAAGAAAGTGAAGGGGAAGTATGTCATGAAAAAAACAAAGATTTCAAGCCTCGGCACCAATGAATTATCCACTTTACGAAAATTAGATTTTCTTAATAAGCAGATGACGCACCTTTTCAAAAATCCCTCTTCTCCTTTCATGGAGAGAGAAGGGGGGGTGCATGATGGATGCACACTCGCGGTGCGGACGAGGTGAGATGTGAAACACTCGTCGCTCTCTTTTCTTCTCCTCCCTTTGAGGCCAAATGAAGATGAAGAGGAAGAAGTTCTGAGCGCTCCCCCCCCCCCCTTCCTCGTGTTTTCATCCCTTCCTCAGCAGAGCTGCGGAGCTTCTACGAGGACTGGGACAAATTCATTAGCGCTGCCGTATCTGAGCTGCTGCAGGCCTCTGCCCTCTCTCCCTGGGGGCAGGGGAGAGCGAGAAGGAGCGAGAGAAAGGGAGGGAGGGGGAGAGAGAGAAGAGACCGAGAGAACAGAAAGAAAGGGAGGGAGGCCTGAAGCAGAGAGAGAAAGAGAGTGTGTGTGTGTGTGTGTGTGTGTGTGTGTGTGTGTGAGAGAGAAAGAGAGTGTGTGTGTGTGTGTGTGTGAGAGAGAAAGAGAGTGTGTGTGTGTGTGTGTGTGTGTGTGTGTGTGTGTGTGTGTGAGAGAGAGAGAGAAAGAGTGTGTGTGTGTGTGTATGAGAGAAGAGAGTGTGTGTGTGTGTGTGTGTGTGTGTGTGTGTGTGTGAGAGAGATAGATAGATAGACAGAACAAGAGAGAAAACGAATGTCACTAGCGTGTGATTAAAATGTTGCCGTGACAGTTGTGAAAACGTTAAAGATCCGTCTCCATGGCACTGAGATGAAGTGGTCCGAGGCTGCTGTCGGGCCAGGCAGCGCTTCCTCACCTCCCTTGTGGTTAAGAGAAGCACCAAGCAAGGCCAGAACGCTGCCAAGGCCATTTATCAACTGGATACATGGTTAGCTTGGAAATAAGTAAGAACATGAGTACAGGAAGCAGCTCACATCTATTTTAAAATATATATTGTTTTTTATTACAGTGGGGGTGGGCTTTCTTCGTTTTGCTTCCATTTTCAGTCTAAATAGACCAGGTTTAACCTGAGTGACCCTGTTAATAGGCATCTTCAATCCTGCCTTTGTAGTCAGAGACGGCAGACATTCAAACGCCTGGGGAATTCCGGGTGGATTTAGCACTCTGCCGTAGTCACGTAAAACCAAGACGAACAACTCCGTGAGACGTCTTTAATTAATGGCCTTTTAAAAACAAATCCAGTCGGATGGTGGCTACTTTAGGAAACCCAAGCTTGGGAAAAGCTGCAAAATAGGAGTTCTTCCCAGCTCACTCATTTCTCATATCTTTGCTATTTCCCAGTGGGTTCATGTGTAAACGATTCCGCTGTGTTACTGTTATTACACGTGGATGCAACGATCTACTGTAAGGAGTCTGTCATCATCATCATGTTAAACACTAATGTCTTAGTCCAGTTTTTAATGAATCTCATAATTAACTCACTCAGTCACAGGATCCAAACCAGTTGTTATGTATATCTAAGTCTATACATCTAGCCATATTAGTAATTGAGCCACACGGCCCTACAGCCTTTGAGATGGTAATTGTTTACTGCACGCTCTCTCTCTATTATAGGTTAAAGGTCAATCTTAGGTCACGGATGAGATCAAATGTCAATGCATCTGTTTTTATGACACTGCCTTCAATAGGCCTCTTTCTGGTAAATCCAGTTAACATCTAAAAGCTGAGAAACAAGCATGTAACTTGTCAAGTTTATGTGCCTGAACTGAAAAGCCCAGTAAGCCTGGAATAACTGTGTGCACACTTGCATTTAATAACGAACACCAAATTCCAGAGAGAAAATAAATGTTCTGTTTTCTGTACAGGCGATCATAACGAATGGTGCTTTGACAAATAAACCTGCAGGTTTGGAACGATATTAATGTGATTCATTGAACGAACCGTCGTTGCCAGAAATGGCCGCGTCAGTTTGAAATGTAGAATCAATCAACACCTCAGTCTGTACACTTCCACACTTCCATCACCAGCAGTGGAACTACTGTACATCTAAACAAAGCTTGTGTTTTCCACCAAGTTCCTCTCTGCTCAACTGGTTCCTGTTCCATTCAGGGTTATCGGCCTGCACACACTCTCATTAACCTTGTCCATCCATCCACACTGGTATGCATGTCCAGAACACTCCAGCGTGTGTTTGTCAGACTATGATCCCCGTCTTTGCAGATAATGTTCTAGGGTCAGAACTCTGGGACAGGAGGAGGGTATCTCTCGGGTCAGAAACGTAAGTGTTTTGTTTCAGGTTGTTGTTTATTCAGAGAGCATGCCAGATACTGCAAGTGAGGTCATCACAATACGAGCTGATCTTTCCACCAGGGGGACGTTCAAGAAGCCGAACAGGGAAAACCGTTTCGTTCATCTAATGTCAAACCACAGAATTGAACCGTGAACTGGAAAAGGGGAAGAGATACCAACTTTCCTGGTGGTTACGTACCGGAAATCAGAATCCTGGGGAGAGGAACGATCTTGTTAGTTTTCCCAGCGGCACTCTGCTTTGAAGATTGTAAGTGTTTTAGTGAGGATGGAGGTGGATCCAAAAGGCTTCGATCCCTTCTCAAAACACACTGTGCCAGTTGTCTAACAAAGCAACACAGTCTGCTGAGTCTCAGAGCTTAATTCATGTTCTTTGTTGAACGGAGAGAAGTTGGCAGATGTACCATCGCTAGACCAAACAGCTAACTGACCCTTAAGCACAATGTGGCATTAGGTTCAAAATTAAAAGGAGTCAAGTGGCTGAGCGTTGAGGGAATCATACTTGATATCTGAAGGTTGGAAGTTCGAATCCCGGCCGTACCAACATGACATTGTATCCTTAGGCAAGGCACTTCACCCTACTCATCTCAGGGGGGGAATGTTACTGTAATTGCTGTAAGTCACTCTGGATAAGAGCGTTTGATAAACGACTAAATGTAAACGTCAAAATAACCTCAAAAGTATGCCAGATTTGTGCAGCATGTTGCATCGTTCCCCCGAGTCACTCGGTCAATTACTCCAGTTAAGTGAGGTGACTCCTTAACTGATTATTTGCCTGAATTTATTTCTCCGTCCATGTGTTTTAGTTCCGTCCGGCCACCCTTTAAATCATTATTCCAGATTAACAGTAAGAGACAAACCACCCAGCAGAGGGAGGGAGGGAGGGAGGGAGGGAGGGAGGGTTGGAAGGGAGGGTGGGAGGGAGGGGTGGAAGGGAGGGAGGGAGGGAGGGAGGGAGGGGTGGAAGGGAGGGAGGGAGGGAGGGAGGGAGGGAGGGAGGGAGGGAGGGAGGGGTGGAAGGGAGGGAGGGAGGGAGGGAGGGGTGGAAGGGAGGGAGGGAGGGAGGGAGGGAGGGAGGGAGGGAGGGAGGGAGGGTGGTAAACGAGTTCGTGGCCTCACTCAGACTGGAGTCAATACCAACCAGATGTCTGAGGAGGCTGTGTGGAAGTGCAGAGTGGTGCTATGATTACCCAGAGGTTTAGAAGGCTTTTCTTTTCTCTTACTTTCACTAGAACTGCACTTTCTGATGTATTCTTTTTCGTACATTTACATTCCTCCATTTTTTATGCCCGTTGTATTTGCCGTGTTTTACTCAAACGATGAATGATGTAACCCCGATGTGCAGCCACTAAAACGTTGACAAATGATAAACATGTCCTCAGAACAACCGTTGTGTTGTGTCAGTGCTAACAGAATTGCCACGTGGTCACAGCTAGCTGTGTGTGTTTCTGTGGTTAAGTTTAAACGTCAAACCCCACTCAAAAAGTCAGGGAGGGAGGTACAAATAGTTTCCCGCAAAAGTGCAACATAAAAGAGAGAAAAGCCTTGACGATATGCAAAAGATGATTTCCTCTTCCCTTGAATTTATGCAAACGCAGGCAGTCGGGGTCAGGGCTGGGCCAATGACAGGACCCAGAGGAACGAGGTCACAAGTCAAAGGCAGAGAGGGGATCCCTTGGGTGTCCCCCATATGTCATCAAGGGGTCCCATAAGCCCCCCTGCTTTGCTGATGGATGACCACTCTAATGGACACTCCAAAAGTGTAATTGTTTAAAAGGAAACGCTGACTCGCTACATAGATGACATATTTCCTCAACACCATCAAAAGACATCAGCCGACAGATGAACTGCAAACTACCAGTGTAAAACATGCCAGTAGGTAGGAAACCACTACACCAAAATCCAACAACAAAGGTACGAAGAAAAGAAGGGAAAAAAAAGAAAGAAATAACGTTCAGTAAGTCGTCTCCACCACAGCAGCAGCAGCCTACTTATTTAGACATTCAAAACCAGCTGCGCTTTCTACAATTACCCAGAATGCCTGTCTGGGTGTCTCGTCAGAGCGACTGCAGCGTGGCGCTCCAGCAGATGCCAATCGCTGATGGCTGCCAGCTTGGCTGGTATCGGCCTGCTCCGGATTTTCCAATTTTACCTTGTGTTGCAAACACACCAAGACAATTACCTCAATTAATCTGGCGGGAGAAGGGAATGGAGACGGAGATTGTTCTGCTCAAATCCAAATAAACAGTCTTCTGCACAGAGCTTTCCTAAACATTGGAGTAAATTAATAGAGCGGTTTATATTTAGGTCAGCTGTCAACTCGGAGGGAATTCGCTCTGATGTATTTAGGTTTTCAAAAATCGACAACAAATTACATGGGTGTTGCTAAGGGGATGTTTGTTGGAGACGAACTGACGAGAACTCATGTCAGATGGGAAGTTTCACATCTTCAAAGGATCTTTAAAAAGTGATTTGGTTCAACAGAGAGCTATTTTATGGGAAGAGGGTGTTTCAAATCATTTTCTCCACAAAGAGGCGAAAGAATTCCAGCTTGTAAAGATGGACATAAAGCCATAAAGAAAAGAGCTGGAAGAGCGAGGTGAGGGAGTTGATCCTTAGCACGTCTCCAACACACGGAGAAACAATTACACATGTGCTGTACTGCTCTGGTAGTAGATGGTACAGTACAGAAGGTTTGAAATGTCTCACTGGTTGCACCTCCGCTGTGGTGAATACTGCTCCCATGAAACCAGGAGCACATTGGAGTCCTTACGGCCAGGAGACTGCCTGCGTCGCTGTGAGGGGACCAGCTGGTGTTTTATTATCCGGGGCATTCTGTTGACCGGGCTTGTTAAACTCCTGAACTGGGCGAACAGACCCTCTCAGCGGCACCATGGCGTAGCGATGCAGGCCAGTTTACCGATGGCCTCCAGATTTAGGGGCTCACAGGCGTTGATCAACTTTCGATCAGGCTGCAGAGTTTGATCAAAGCAACCGGTGGTTGGAAGTATAAAGTCCTGAGCTAAGGACGCCACTCAGAGTTTGATTTTTAATGTGGAGGGTTCACCTTGTAAGGTCTGTATGCATGAGTATGAGCGCAAGAGCAGAGTTGAACTTTGACATTCATAAAAGAGATGTTTGGTATGGGACTGCCATTGTCAGGGATGCTGCCTATGATACGAACTGTTCATCATGTATTATTGTAGCTAGGGAAGAAATATGGCAGCAGACTGAAATTGAATATTTCGTCTCTCCACAGGTTTTAGTTTTTAATCTTGGATTTTAGAAGGACTCGATAACATGGTATTAGGTTAGCAAAAAAATGCTCCTGTTAGTCTATTTGGCAAAGAAAGTTCTAAAATGTACATTTCGCATACATTCAGATGCTTTTATCCTAAGGGAATTCCAAGAGAGAGCTTTACAGAAAGAGCATCGGTCACTGATCATAACAACGAGATAGTTCAGAACATTGTGCGTAGTCAGAGTAGGAAGCAGACATGTAAAAGGGTCATTAAATGGATTTGAACTTTTTCTAATCGGATTCTCCCCTGCAAAGTAAAGTTGGTGGCCTCACCAAACTACAGTGACACGGTTCACCTGCGTTCCTTGTTTTAAGCCGCCCGCTCCCCTGCCTTCCTCCTCCCCTACAGGAATGTACGGAGACTCGCCGATGAAGAGATCAGCGAAAAGAAAAATCCAATACGTAACCTTTGACCTCCTGCTCAAACTCTCTTGACCTCTTCTGGAGGGACTTACAGGTTTCTTCAGCTGTTCAGGGCATCCTGGCCCTCTGATAAGCTCCTCCCCCCCCTCCCCTCCCTGACCTCGCTGACCTCTCTGCTCTCCACGTAATTGCCTCAGAGTTTGACATGCCGCTGTCTCCCCCAGCAGACGGCGTCTCTCATCTTAAGTTTGCGATAACAGCTCCAAAAGCTTACTGCAGCAACGGCTGCCAAGCCCTCTCCATAATGAGTAAACCTCGTTGTGGTGTTGGTGGTGAGGAATACAGCCATCTGCCACGGAAAGAAAGTTCCTGTTTGTGAAACGACCCCCCCCCCTCCTTTCCCCTCCCTCCCCCCTCTCCCCTCCCCCCCTCTGGTTCTGATTTCTTCTCGGCCTCCTGTTTCCCATCATGCACCTTTTTCACAGCACTTATAACGTGTACTCGGAAGACGCCAAGCAATTTCTTCTTCATTTCTTCGCGTTGCAGATGTCTAACGGCTCACGCTGGGCGCTCCTTGTTGTGGACATGAATATCAGGGACCGTTGTGTGTGTTTCTTTTAGTGAGCGACGGTTCTGCCCAGTTCTGGGACCGCTAACTCAACATGGTTGTTGTCTCTTGTGCATACCCTGCAACTCTCCCTCTGAACAACATGCCATAATTGGATTTAGGAGGAAAGATTACGTTAATTAGCAAGTGAGGTAATTATGCATAAAACAGACCAATCCCACATTTTCCAGCACAAAAGAACTGTAAGTAACAATGTGAGGGTGGGGGGCTGAAGGGGGGGGGGGGACTAGAACTAGCACACTAATAGTCAGCAGGGAAACAGATGTTTACAACACTACACTTGAGAAGGATCCAGCGATGCTTGGCTCTCATGCTTGGCTCTTATCTCTCCCTATAGAGAATAAATAAAAGTATGGCATGTCACCCGGGACTGCCTGGGTCTCTTTCACACGGATTTCCATCACATTCCCACCAAACAACAGCAAGTCACAACCGTTAAGTCGGTCGGACACTGACAGGCAGATTGATGAATGCGTCTGCGTCACCCGCTACCGAGACATGCATGCATCAAGAGGCTGGCGGGTGTGTGTGTGTGGAAGGGGGGGGGGGGGAGGTCGTCCCTCCTCCTGCCCCTGTTGACGGACCCCCCTCCCAGAGCCCCCCTTGCTGACGGACTGGAGGGAGGATGATAGATGAAGACGTATGACTGCAGATAGACCATCAGATTAGAGGCTGGGTGTATCTGACTCTGGGGGTGTAATCAATGCCTCCCCCCCCCCTCCCTCCAGCTCTGCTATCTTTCAAAATGTCCGGGGCCCCAGATAGCCACACAGACTCTGGGCAACCTGTGGTCGCATCCCCAACGTCGGGGAATTGAATCTGTCTGCTCATCCTTTCTTCCTCTAACCACCCCCCCCCACACACACACACACACAACCCATTCTCCCTCTATTATTCTTTAATAATATGGCAGATTGCGCCAGATAATAGACCACAGCCTGTTGCTGCTTTGCAGTATCTTCCGACATCTTTTGGTGATTATTTCTGTGCTCTTGGTCTTCACGGGGACGTGATATGTTTGAGGCGGTGTGCTTGAGCACGGCTCTAAAGTCTTGCCAGACCTGTTATTTCCCTTGCGCAGATGAGCTAATTGCTAACGGGACAGTTATGGTGCGCAGAACTCAGAGTTAGAAGTGAAATGTGTGAGACACATGTAGCAAGCAGGAGCCAGAGAAACTCACCCGCCTACGACAAAATGCCGGCGTGCAAATATCTTGTTGAAAGGACCAAACGTTGGGGTAAACATTCGGATAAACAAAAAATTAATCAAAACCTCTGAGGAAGTACATTACATGTGGTCTTTAAACGTTTAAGTCACATCAATAATAATTCAGTCTGAGAGAAAAACGAGAACCGCATTCTGTGTTGCCAACGAATGAGGTTCTTATTAATTTTTTACGATAAATCTTTGTGGCAAAGATTTAATTTGGGGCTATGAACTGTATGTGAATTATCCTCAAGAAGAGGTCATTAGTGTTTCCCTCATTTAAATATACAAACTAAAAATGTTGAAGTATATTTGGTGGTCTAATTCCATAGCAACCAACTTAAAAGATGTTTGTCCCCTCAGAACC
This sequence comes from Neosalanx taihuensis, assembly GCA_030340665.1. Taxonomy (NCBI): domain Eukaryota; kingdom Metazoa; phylum Chordata; class Actinopteri; order Osmeriformes; family Salangidae; genus Neosalanx; species Neosalanx taihuensis. The sequence continues at coordinate 881,546 of CM059312.1, forward strand.
TCTTCAAGGTTTATTTTTCTCCAGTATCTGCAAGTGGCCTTGCCCCGTATTCAACATACAGTTCAGTTTACCAGTTCCACTCCTGGATGGTAGTCATTAGTATCCTCACAAACTAGAACGCGGTCCAGTGAATTCTTTAAGTGAACTCGACCAATTAGCAGCTATTCTTGAGATCTTGGCAGCCGTGGCGATGTGTTTCCATCAGAATCCTACCTCCTCACAGGAAGGAGAGCAGTGTGGTGCTGCGCCGTACAGCTGGAGACCTTGACAGGTAAAGAAGAAGAATAAAGTGTTATTCCACCATCAGTGGTAATGGGAATAAATGGCTTACCTGAGCCTCTAGACAGCTAACCACATCCTGGTAAGCGATCAGAAAGGTCCCCTGTCTACACTGGGCCTTAAACGTTCCTTTCAGCAGACAGAAGAATGTCTTTCAAAGGAGCGGGGGTGAAATGTTTACATTTTGAAAATGACTTTTTTTAATGTTTTGCAGAGTTTTTAAGAATTGCTGAGGGGAGAGATGAAAAAGGGTTGTACAGGCAGAAATGAGCTCAATAGGGAAATGGAGAGAGAAAATTGGAGACAGCGCTTAAGTGCAGCTTTGCATAGTTTTATGTGTCAGTTCATTATGACCAAACCATAGTAGTATTCTTCTTCAATAGACCCAATGTTCTATTAAAATGGTTTAATTTGAGAAAAAATGAGCAGTGGTTGCAGAGGTCATGAATAGGTCAATAGACAAATCAGTTGCGGGAGTGTTAAGGAGTCTGGAAAGGTGATGACATTTGAAACATCTTGACGGTTTGAGAAAATATTATTCCAAACAACTCGTCTCCATGACACCAGCTCAATGCCGAAGATCTTCCTTCCTAAGGGTTAAGAAAAAAAGTAACGCAACGTCACTGAGCTTGGTGTTGAATAAGCGTATCATGACGCAGTATAGCTCATATGAGCGCTGCTAAAATCGATTCTCTTGTGTATCTTGTTTTGCCAAAAGCTGTTTTATATTTTTGAGAGGGCTTTCTTTTTCGTTACTATTTTTTTTGAATTCCATTCCTTTCGCATGTACTGGAAAGAAGAGTTGTACCTGAAACTACCTGGACACGACACTCAGGGTCTTAAAGATAAACTCTTTAAATTCCCCTCACGGCAGCCGAAATGGAAAATATGATGAGAGCAAATTGCCCTTTTAATTGCTTTACTTAAGAACGTGTAGTTTAATTAGAGAAAGTCGGACTGACTTTGACATTATTTGAATCTTGCCGTGCATTCCTAACGTCACAGCTCTACGGGATTTAACTAAAACTAAACTTAATCCTCAAACTTAATAGAAGGAGCCCTGCTTGTTATCAGGCTACAGGATTTGACTTGCACTCCAAATATTTATTCATATTATTTCATCAGTTAACGCCCAGTATACTAACTACACATAATTAGTTTGATGGTATTTTGATTAATGTATTGAACTATAATAAACACACTTTAAGCAACGCAGTCCAAATTCTGAAACCATCTGGTCAAAGCTTCTTGTTATGAAAAGTTAGTGAACACACATTTACAGCTAATGTAGAATCACCGTTTTTCAATATCAAACATATTGGTACATGTTTATCCCCCCCCCCCCCCCCCCCCACCCATCTATGGGAAAACATGAAATGTCTGTGAAATAAGGCAGGTCATCATTCAGTTCATACAAATGAAATGAAGAAATGTCAATGGAATGTTAAAAGCATGTCATAATACATACATTTTGCCATAAAATTATATGACAAATTAGGAAAAGGAAATTAGTTCAAAGTACAAATTGTAAAAAAAAAAAAAAAAAGACTGGAAATACAATTTTTACACAGGAATGACAACAAAGTATTAACATATGCAGTCTGCTGTTGGGATCTAGCCGATCATCGTGTGTGTCTATGATTCTCATCTTAGAGATTATAAAGCAGATTCCAGAACAGTTCTGGACTAGCGAGGAGACAATTAAACACACACAGATCCCTGTCTAGATCTGTACACAGCTGATCCACACACAGACACATGCAGACACACAAACACACAACTTAACAGACAGATGGCGGGGGGGGGGAATACAATGGGCCCTATTTTCTAAATGCGCAACTCTAAAATTGAATGGTCACGAGGGAAATACAGTCTTGAAACAAACAAGTCTGTCGTGCCTGAGCAGTATGGGCAGTATTAGATATATTAACCAGATCCACATGTGAGGGTGAAGGGAAAGAAAGAAGGAGAGGGAGGGAGGGAGGGAAGGAGGGAGGGAGGGAGGGAGGGAAGGAGGCAGGGAGGGAGGGAGGGAGGGAGGCAGGGAGGGAGGGAGGGAAGGAGGGAGGGAGGCAGGGAGGGAGGGGGGGAGGGGGGGAGGGAGGGAGGGAGGGAGGGAGGGAGGGAAGGAAGGAGGGAGGGAGGGAGGGAGGGAGGCAGGGAGGGAGGCAGGGAGGGAGGGAGGGAGGGAGGCAGGGAGGGAGGGAGGGAGGCAGGGAAGGAGGGAGGGAGGGAGGGAGGGAAGGAGGGAGGGAGGGAGGGAGGGAAGCAGGGAGGGAGGGAGGGAGGGAGGGAGGGCAAGGAGAGAGTATGGTGGTTCCGACCGACTAAAAGGAAAGAGAGGGATGGAGCGAAATAGATGTGAGTTTGGACTACAGCGTTTTGGGTGGAACTGCGTGTGAGTTTGGACTACAGCGTTTTGGGTGGAACTGCGTGTGAGTTTGGACTACAGCGTTTTGGGTGGAACTGCGTGTGAGTTTGTCGGCGAGCGCGGGGGAGGCGTGGGCGGTTGAAGGAGTGAAAGTAAGGAGAGAAAGACAGAGAGAGACGCAGGGAGAGAGAGCGCCAGACGGAGCGAGCTGGTTGGACTCGTCAGGAGAGAGGGGGAGCTGGAGGACTTTCAGATATGGCTTCTTGAAGAGATGTAATAATGCGGTGCCTGACAGGGAGAGTGGGAGACGGCTGACAGCCTCCTCTCCCCGTACAAACAAGGAGTTAGACCTCGTTTAAGGTTCCTAACATCCACCGATGTTTGAAAGTACCGAAACTATTCATTCCTCGCTCTAATAGGATATCAATGTCATCCATTATCCTCGACCACGTCGTGTCAGTGTCATGCACAACTGTGGAAACTCCTCCCAGAAGCCTTTGCAGTAGGTCGGCCTGTTTCAAAAGATACAAATGAACGAGATGTTTGCTTTTCGATAGGGCGACTCTCTTATCCTGTGTTTTTCCTGGAACACAGGGAGATGACTCCGTGTGATGAATTACGTTTCATTTAGTTTTAAGCGGCAACAGGCTTTCCCACTTCGGTTGGGAAAACTGTTATGAATGATTGCTGAGTCACCTCTGCAGAGATTCACCATTTGTTAGTCAGAGATGGAATGACCTCCTGCCTCGTGCTGATAACGACATCCCATCCAGAGAGAAAGTGTGACGGCCAATTTACAACATAGTTCCAGCGAGTCATTTCCCAATCATGCAAAACATTTCTTGTTTTTTTCATGAGTGACAGGATAGATGGAGAGATTATTCGTAGCTGGGTCACGTAACCTGACAAAGTGTGTGAATTTCCACACACGAGGAGCGCCTCCCAGATGGGACAAAGGATACTTCTAATTACCAAAACAGCTCGAGCAAGCGAAGCCTCGTTAAAATGGCTCTCTTTCCAGGGATGTTGTGATTGTATGGGAGAGTCTGGATTACCTAGTGCTAATCCATCTGAGGGTCATCCATGCCTCTCGCAGGTTGACCTCTGAACTCTCTCAAGCTCCCTGGTCTCTGCACCATCCTGTTGGGGGGGTGGGGGGGTGGGGGGGGTACCATTAGATTTGTGTGTAGAGGACAGAGAGAATGTACGTCTGTGTGTGAGTGAAGCGACTGAGTGTATATTCACACACATGTACAGAACAAACAGAGGAAAAAAAATAAAAAATTGCGCTATGTACATATCTAATCTGTGGGCCTTTTTCATTGTGTGTCTGTCCGTGCTCGTGTGTGTGTGAGAGAGCACGTGTGTGTGTGTGTGTGTGTGTGTGTGTGTGACTTTCCTGTGGCTTGAATATTTGTAAACGTTTCCAAGCCTCAGGTCTCACAGGGTCCTTATCCACCAACCCCAGTTCTTGCAGTTTTGCCCCCAAGGGTAAGTGCATTATTTGTTTTCCAGTGACCACTGACAGAGAGAGAGGGTATCCCTCACTGGCTAATAGCTACCAGAGGGAACTGCTGGTCAAGAACTGTGAGAACAAATCAAGGCATGTTAACTAAATGTCCCCTCTCTTCCTGGCTGTTCCTGCTCCCAGTATCTACTCCAGAACTCCCTCCAGCCTTGTCAGAGGGGTTTAAGGCTCTCAGTACAAAGTGTGTGTCTGTGTGCGAGGCCTTGAAGGAGATGAGCACTGGGAAGCACTGCTGAAGATCTCTTCAATCTTTTTCAGAAAGGGGGCTTTAGCAGCGGAAAAACGGACAGGAAGATAATTGAGTGGTAAGCACAGGCGAATCGTTAGCAACCAGCCCAGGGGCTTTGGCATTAAGACTCACTTTGACACTTTAGAGCGACCCTGAGCCAGCTGTGAGATGAGATCCTGTCTAGCGCCGCGTCAGGCAGGAAGGAGGGGTGGGGGTGAAGGGTTTCGGAGGTATGTGGGGGTGAGGGGTGGGGGTGAGGGGGGGCGGGGACGACTGCCACCATTGTCCCACTTGCACGGTGAGCAAGAGGAAGGAGGAGCCTGTGTGTGTGTGTGTGTGAGGGGGTGGTCTAGAGAATCTGAGGCACACCGAAAAGCAGGACAACGTCTCCATTTAGTCCCCGCAAAAAAAAAGAAAACAGCTGCTTCCAAATGATCCCTCCCAGTGAGTCCTGAGGGACAGGCCCTCGCTCCCGTACCCCGACAATCCCCTCCGCCGCCCCCCCCCCCCCCCCCCCCTACGCCCCCCCCTACGCCGCCACCCCCTCCACACACACCCAAAGCTGACCAAAACTGACTTTTTATTTTCAACTTCCATCTTCCACACTTGCCCTTTCTCACAGAAACGTATCGCTAAAATCTAAACACGCTCAGAACCAACCTTTCCCTCCCTCCTGATCCTCCCCTCCCCCCCCCCCCCCAGCCTCCCTTCATCTTGCTGGGTCGAGAGAGGGGATTCCTGAGCATGGGCCACAGCCCAGAAAACAGGACCAAATGGGGCTGTGGACCACCCCTGTACTCCTCCGCTCTCCCCCAGAGCCCCTGCCTTTTACACAAATAAACCTCCGCCGATTTAATGACATCGGATTTCGGGATCTTTTTTCCCTTTCTTTATCATAGGATCAAACACTGTGCGTGTGTGTTTGAGTCTGTGTGTGTCAGAGAGTGTAGCTGTGTGTGTGTGTGTGTGTGTGCGTGTGTCTATGTTTTTCTGCACTTCTGGGTGTTTGACATTGAGGCCATGTTGATGTATGTTGCCCTTTTCTTCTCTTGAACTCCCCAACAGCCGTTTATTGTCTGCACCACGTTCAATCCCCTCGTACGAACACTCGCTAGGTCATAAATTAAAAACCTGGGCTTTAATAAAGATGGATGGTCGCTTTCATTTCCTTCAACGCTGATGATTTTAACAGTTGCTTTTCGCCCCATCCTCGGGGGAATACGACGGCGTAGGTTTCGACTCAGAGACGAGGCGTATCGAGATGGCGAACCTCTTGGAGATGTTTACGTCTCCTAATCATCGCGCCGCTGGTGTGTCATGTAAAGTTTGTGCCGCTAAGGCGCAGTCCTCCATCGACACCCCTTGGCAGTATTATTTCAAGACCGAGTAGAGAGCAGAGGTGTATGGGAGGGAGGTTAGCTTCCTGCTAATGCTAATAGCTCCTGAGGGCTGTCTTGTGTTGACCTTTGTTGATGAGTGAGTGACAGAATGTTGATATTGCAGATCTTGTAAGAATTTACAACAGGTTTCATTCTGAGACTTTGGTGGACAAAAACTGTTAAACATTTCAATCCGATTTGATCATTTCCATTGGTAAACTAGTGTGAAAGTACCTTTTTGCTTGGTGGACCAATTAAGTCAGTTTCATATTAAACGACACATGATGCCAAATAGCAGACAGAACCGAATGTATAATAAGTTGGAATCTATAGGAAGCTTTATTCTGCAATTTATGAGAAAGGGAGGACAGTGATGTTATGAATACATTTTAAAAGCAAAGGTCTGAGGGATGCATATTTATTTTAGTTATCCAGTCCCTTAGATCCTTTTTTTTTCTCTCGTCAATCTCCAGTTTCAACGACTAACAGATGTTCACCGTGTGAACTTATTCACATATGCAGATATTATGAACAAATGTACTCATCACATACACATTTACATGTGCTTGATGCTAGAGTTTAAGATGATATATCGAATATAAGGACCTGATTGTTAAGGACTATGGATAGCAAGTGTTCAGACGATCGTGAGCTAATGCGCTGTGTCGTTGACAACGTTTCCAAATATTTAAACTATTTCCCCGTGGCTGGGTCTGGTGAACCCACCTCCTCTCAGGTTCACTGGCTGGTTTTGAAACATTCATGCAGTAATGAACTTGCTCCAAACCGCATATCAATGTAGGAACTGCGTATTTATATCTCAAGCTATTGGGAAGCCGTTTGGAGAGAGGCCTAGATGTCATGGGAGTTAGGTTAAGAGTGCTTCTAACTAGACATGATGGCAGTTTGACTGTGCGAGAATGTGCAGAGTTTTGAAGTTCACTCTGCCTGTCTAATCTGAACATGCGACAGACTTAAAGGAACGATGCAATAACTGATTTTATGAGGTGAATCAGTCACATCACAAAGGTAAACTGTGCATTTTTCACGACTGACCACGTATGGAGTTGTGAGGCGGTTTTGTTGTCTGTTAAACCCCAGCAGAGGGCTTGTTTTTTCAGTCTTCCGGAGTCGCAGAGCTGGTCTGGTGGTTAACACAGTCACATCGTCAACTGTGGTGGTGAACGGTGATGCATTCCAGACTCGGACCAACATTAACTTCCTCCCTCCCTCCTTCCATCCCACCCACCCGCTCCCTCCGTCTCTCCCTCCGTCTCTCCCTCCCTCACTGCATCCCTCCCTCCCTCCCTCCCTCACTGCATCCCTCCCTCCTTCTCCTTCCCTCCATCCCTCCTTCTCCTTCCCTCCCTCCCTCCTTCTCCTTCCCTCCCTCCCTCCCTCCCTCCCTGCATCCCTCCCTCCCTCCTTCCCTCCCTCCCTGCATCCCTCCCTCCCCCCCCCCCTCTTCTTCCCTTTTGCAGTCTCAGTCTCTCCCTTTGGCTCTCTCTATTTCTCTCTGGGTCGTCTGTCTGTCTGCCCCCTCCCTCCCTCCCTCCCTCCCTCCAGATGAACACACACTCAGACACACTCAGTGTGAGGGTGCCAACAGGAGTGGAAAACACAGAGAATGCGGTTGGGATTCGTCCTTGAGGAGAAATCCATTGGCAACGTGCTTCGCCTCATTGATTTGAAAACACCAGCAAAGACAAACAGCTTTGTGGTGTTTGTCAGTGATTGATACGATTAACTCAACTATGAATCTGTTTGTCTAGCACCTGGTCTGGGGCACCTGGTCTGGGGCATCTGGTCTGGGGCACCTGGTCTGGGGCACCTGGTCTGGGGCACCTGGTCTGGGGCACCTGGTCTGGGGCACCTGGTCTGGGGCACCTGGTCTGGGGCACCTAGTTTGGGGCCAAACGTAAATCTTTGCCAAACTCCAACAAGAATTGTTGTGTTACTGTAATCTACGCAAGATAGCGACAGTTGCTAACTCTGGAAATGGAATCCAATTTGGATTTGTCTTCAAAGGAAGCATGATGGGACGAACTGGAGGAAGATGGGTGATGATGAAGCACAGGTTACTGGCTCTCTGCCAGAGACGCCACGGAAAGGATAGCAAGTAAACAGGCCATGTCGAGGGCCTTTCATGAATAGCATATCGACATCTTTCATATCAAGACAGAGCATTTGAACGTAGTCAAAGCATTCAGGGTCTCAGCAAGGGGCCCTGAGCCATGTCCCCCCAGCCCCCCCAGCCCCCCATCCCCCCAGCCCCCCCAGCCCCCCATCCCCCCCAGCCCCCCAGCCCCCAATCTGTCGGTCGCCCTTTCTTAATCACACATGACTGGGAAGGCTTTCGACGGCAGCGCAGACATTTCCAAGTTCACAGCACTCAAAGATTGACACACACCTTCAACCACATCAAGGACACTGAATACAAAAGTCAACAGTCCTTGATAACATTTTTGGACTGGAGTTGACTGACCGTGAATTTCATTGTTCATCCAATTGTTGGGAACCAGGGTAACTTCAGTTGAATTTATCGCAAAACGTTTTGCACTATTTTTCTTTTTGTCCTGATAAAACATGTCATATGATATATGCCCCTTTATATAACATGTAGGCAAGCCTTGCCATTCCAGCTGGATCACACAGCATCATTTGAAATCCAAGCCAGGTTTTCCAGGCAGGGTCTCCACGTAGCTCCAGCACTTAGCCAGTCCAGATTCATCAAGGATTTTAGAGCCTATTGGAGACACAAAGGGTTTTCAGCTGGAGGGACAAACATGGAGCCTTTTCATCTTTACGGCTCCATCTTGTGTTTCTGGTCCCAGAGATCAGTCAGAACAGACCGTCCAGTCCAGTTCACATGCAGGAATGATAACAACGAGACTCCTTGGACTTCAAAGAAAGTGTTTATTACCGGTAGAATTGGCCCCCAAAAAAGAATATATATAAAATGTACATTAGGTCAATTTTTCGGGGCATGTTAGTCTATATTGTCTACTTTGTTGCTTTTGGGGGGTGGGAAGGCGGGCTGGTGGGATCTCATACACATCCTGTGTCCAGTCATCGTCTGATAGCTGATTGGTTCCACCGCATTTTACATCCTGGTACAGCCTTGTGGGAGATGTAGTTTACTGTCAACAATCACGTCACACAGCACTCTCTCGCAACACCAAACCCTGACTTCAAAACACAAATCGGGCCTTACTGCCAGAAGAAATAAAAAAAAAAGCCTCAAGCTGAAGTTTCTTGGGGGACTTTAAACAAACGCCCTCAGAGGGAGCGCCGCACCTGTTGCTGGGAGTCTCCACGACAGGCTTTGCTGGAGAAGCTGTCAGGCCGCGTCCTCTGGGAGTCTGAGGGATCTGGGGAGAGAAGCTCTGCCATGTGTGAGCAGCTTTAGACAGGGGCAGCCGGAACGCTGCCTCCCCTGCCTCCGCTCCTCTAGCCATCTTTCATCTGAAAACAGAGAGGGAAAAGTAGCTTTACACCACCAACCCACGGCTCGGGTTGCCAGCTTTCCCCAAACCCCCCCCCCCCCCCCCCCCCTTTCTTCGCGCACCTTTCCTGATGCTTGTCACAGTCCCTCAACATGCCCCTTTCCTTTTGCACTTGTGACCGACCAGGAACTAGCTTCATATGGTTGAGTTCAAATAAGCTCACGGTTTTTGAAGGTAATCTTTGAGTGCCTAGATATTTTACCTCAGCATAGTATTTTAAGATCTCTTTTCACTGTATGCTATCAAACCTCATTAAACTTATACGACCGTTAACGTTAACGTTTCAACGTCATTCCAGGTTAACTCTAAACTAAAACCGCAATTCAGAAACAAAAACTGGATTGATTGTGAGAATTTTGAAGTCTTTACATCTTTACACCAGAAAAGGATAACAGCGAAGGATGGGTAGATTTGGGTGGAATTTCCCACAACAAAGATCCCTGTGGCCCCTTCAGAGCTGCCTCCTTCCGCTGTTTCAGCTGTGGCACCATGTCTCCTCTCCAGCGTGGAGGAACCTGTAATTAGAAGCCCTGGGAAAGCCCCCGGAATATTCATGAAGCATGCAGTAATAATGCCCGGTGAATACACGCCGTGCCGGGGAAGTCTTCCTGACGCCTGGGCACATTTCCACGCCTCATCATTCAGACATGCGGAGGAGTCGGAGAGCGCAGCGTTCGGTGTCAGCGTCAGGAGAACGCGCCGCTGCGTTGTACCAGCGGCACATTTCTGCCGGAATATTAATCAGAGCCTCGGATAGATGATGACAGCCACCGTCCAATTCGGCGCTGGGGATATGATAAAGCATTTGGTGTCACGGTCTTCCAGATAGCAGGAATGGTTGGCGTTGGGAGGGAAGGGGAGGGGGGGGTGAGAATGAGGTCGATGGGCATCGCTGCCGATTCACCGTGAAGCATGCGTGCTAGTGCCTGACGACGGAGGCACGTTTGTGCCAAATGAATTGATGGCCAGGATGGTGTTGTAGGGCAGAAGACCACCTCTCATATTACTGGCTCAACTCAACCCCAAACTATACAAACAGCTTTTCTTTGTCGAGAGGGAGGGGTGGGGGGGGAAGACCCGGAGATCTGAAAACCACATGAATTCATAGACATTACAAACATGAGGAGAATCTGGCCAAGACAGTAGTGGTCTGCTGTAGATCTAAATAAACAGATTTGAGTTCTTGTCTGTGGGGAATGCCTTGCTTCCCCCCCCCCCTCCTCCCCCCCTCCTCCCTGACCGACTGTGCGATGGGGATGTTTACTTGACTGGTGTTAGGACTGTGCAAACAGCCTCTCTTGTGGGCTCTCTCCCACAAACGCTGTCAAACACCAGCCGCCGAGTGAGTCTCTCACTTCGTCCCTCGTCCCCTCACCGTCCACGGTTTCGTCTCTCAGTCCCTCAAACGTCTCCGTCATCTTTCTTTTCCCGTCCGTCACCCGTTGCCCTTTTGACTTTCTCTTTCTTCCGTTTGATCCTGATCGTTGTTATTCCCTTCCTCCCTCTTTCTTTACGCGCTACGATCTCGTTCATATGTCTACAGACACGCATGCAGATGCACGGGCCAATGTAAACGAAAAGAATCTGGCATCTGACCACATCAAGAGCACGTGAAAGTCAAAGCATTTGGAAGAAACAGCCTTTAGCAAAGGAACCGAGAAAGACACCGAAAAAGAAATCCAACGTAAACAAAATCCGTAAACAAGAGCTTTGAGAAGTTCTTTTCACGTCTTTACGAAATTACGCCGCGGGGGTGGCATGAAGAAAAGTGGGATTGCTTTGTGTCAACACCACATGCAACTTGGTAATGTCCAACAGACCCAGAGGAAATGGGAATAGACGAGGACAGGCAGATCAGAACGTTTAGCTGTAACAGTGAGCGGTAGAATTTCATGTCAGGGATCGTGTGTGATCCCCTTGATGTATTGACGATCAAATCTGTTCATTGTAGCCAGCCAGCGATGACTTGATTGAATTATGTGTTGAGGGGAAGCCTCGGATATTGTGTCTCATGGTATTGAGGTATCCTGAAATGCTACAGGAATGTTGTAGATCTTCATTACGCTACAAACTCCATCCAGACCCAGATCTCTTCTGTATTCTAGTTCATCTATTATTCATCGTGCGTCACTGCAGGATGAGGTGAGGGCCGTCAAATTCCACACTGGCTAGAATCGACCGGCAACTAGGATAACAAACGAGGGTATCCTAGTGACCCTGTCACTCGCACACACGCACACCCACACACACACACACACACACACCCACACACACACACGCACACACACAGCAGTATTCATCTCCAGGTAGTCCATGCATGCTGAACACCTCTTACCTAACGCTCCTAGCAGGAGTGACATGTACCTGTCCGTCAGCCATCTTGGCACAGACAGCTCCTAGAGGTTTTTTAACGAGAGAGTCCAGCCGTCATCTGCCTCGATATCATTACCAGACCGAGAGCAGAAACACGCTCTGGAACTCCGTTATAGTCGAACACTGTTGTCCTTCCAGGGAAAAGAAAGACACAGACAGAGTCTCTTAGCAGAAGTTGCTGGTCCGTGTGTGTGTTTAAATGGGAGGGATGGAGGAGCAGCTGAAGAGATGCACACACAGAGGGGAAACTCAAAAACAGCTGGAGTCTGGCTCAATCATTTCATCAAAGCGCAGAATTTGGCCAAGTACTTTGTTACATTTATTCATTTAGCAGACGCTCTTATCCAGAGTGACTTACAGTAAGTACAGGGACATTCTCCCCTGAGGAGAGTAGGGTGAAGTGCCTTGCCCAAGGACACAACATCACACTGGGGTTTGAACCGAGTACCTTCTGATTACGAGCCTGACTCCCTAACCGACTGTGCCACACTACACTTTTTTGGGGGGGAGGGGGGTTTGAAGTACAGAGAACTGTAAAGGTTCCTTGGTCGTCACTTTGTTACCTGGATGTAAGGGAACAAAGCCTGCGAGGCACCTCAAACACACACACACACACACACACACACACACAGGGTCATGCATGCAGAGGTTAAGCCAAACAAGCTAGATCCAACCCATCTACCAAACACGATCAATGGTTTCACCTCTACACCTCCTCGCGCAAAAATCTCACTTGAATGTGAGCACATGGAGAGTGCAGGACGCAGCGTGGAGGGAAGCTTTGTTGGTGGTCAGAGTAGCTGTGATGACAGGCAGCAGACTGTTGCTCCATAAAACCTGACCGCCACCTTGTAACCAACAGGCCGTCCAGCAGCGCACCCATGCAAGCAGGCAAACACATGAAGGCAGGCACCCACGTCAAACACACAACCAGGCGCTCATCTGGCCTTTCTCAAGGCCAACGCCAGTAAAGTGTTGCCTCCCTCCCTCCCTCCCTCCCTCCCTGTGCTCCCTCCCTCCCTCCCTCCCTTCCTCCCTCCCTCCCTCCCTCCCTTTTTCCTGCCCCTAATTCCATCCAGCAGTAATTTGTTAATAGTCCATGTGCCTGTTCACAAATAAAGACAAGCCTTGTCTTACTTTTCTGACGAGGGACCAATAATTCGCCGTTTTCCAGTTTAATGCCATTTTCTGGCAGAGCGACGAACTTCCATTTTGCGAGAGGATATGAGAGAGGAGAGGAGAAAACATCAAGAACAGTGCAAATGCCTCGCTTGTAAAGTGTGTATTTGAGTTTCATATTGGACCGGAGCCTGTGGAATCAAAAAGGTTTGAAATCCTATAGGCCAATGAATTGGTGCGACCTTGATTTCTTTCACTCTTCTCTAATTCAGACCAAATGTGGAGCTTGGACCGCGTCTCAAAGAATCATTCTTCTCAAAGAATCATTCTGTCACACAAAAGACATATTTTCTGTATTTTGTGCTACATTTCCCATTTTACCTCATGGCCTTCCAGATTTTTCAGCGTCATACACTTAACCTTGTCAGAGCCCTTGAGTGGAGTTTGGTCGCGTCCATTGCTGAGCCAGTCACACACACAGACAATGGTGTGTGTGTGTGTCCTTGTGTATTTCTTCATACCAGAGTGCTCTATTGACAAGCTGAAGAGTCTAAAAGGGTCTAAGTGAAATGTGTGTGTGTGTTTACGTTGCGGTGCTATAGTTGTTGAAAGGATAATGTCCATTCATATGTCTTTCCTAAACTATGTGTGTCACGAAGACGACGAAGCCAAAGCTGTTTTGCGTTAAGAGCACCGACCGTTCGTATTCGTCCTCTTCTTTTGTCCGTGTGTCTGTCCGCCACTGGGCACCAGTCTCTCGCCACGAAGCCGCTAAACCCTAAACATTCAGTCCCTCAGCGTTTGTTGAAGATTCTGAAACGTGCGAGTTGCCCGTAAAAGAGATTACCTCCGCGGATGACACTTACAACCGAACTGTGGAAACCTTGACAAGTCTGGGCACCAAACAGCAGTCTTTGAGAACCTGGCTCATGTGGTGTTTTCATGGTATGTGCTTCATAAAGGGCTCGTAGTTTTCCTTGGGAGTATATAAAAACGTACAGTACCAAAGAAATCTGTTAATGGCGTATTTAATGGTGTATCTTAAACGGCCCATTTAAAACCTTTTAACTCTCCATATTTGTCTTCCTGTGCGGTACAGCCACACGTCCAATGTCGTACCCTGGTAACTTATTCACGTGAAGGAGCATAAAGTCTCTCCGTTACCTCGTAATCGTGGTATTGTATTCATTGTACCGCTTTGGATAAAAGCGTCTGATGAATGACTCAATGTATTCTGCTTGTCCTGATGTTGTTTAATGCACGTCGAGGGCGGTGACCTCATCGCTTGCAGAAATCTATTCGGGGGTCCTGGAATTGTGGACGCTGTGGATGCACCGCCAACAAACCCTGAAGTCCATCAAAGAAATGATGAGTTGGTAAGACACCGTGCGTCTGATAGATGAAGTCCCCTGACGTGTCGTAAACCTGGAGGAGGAGCTATACGAGGGCTGTTAACGATCACATTCAACTTTACATCAACACGGTGCCAAGGAAGACTACAGAGACCAGCTGCCAGGACAAGAGGGCCTTCAACCTTCTGGTTGCTTCCATCTTTCGGGGCTTCATCTCCTGGATCTGTTTACCGAGGGGAGATTGGCAGGTGCTGGAGTGAGTACGAGAGCGAAGAGGTCAACCTTGAGAGGTGACTGTAATTACCCTGTACGCCTTGGTCTCCTACAGGTTACAGAGTGGGGAACGGTATCATTTCCGTCAGTGACGTTGCGGGGTGATGAAGAGCGTGTTGTGCTCAGATCTCTGTGTTTCTCAGGCGGTTGTAGGTGACAGCGTGAGACCTGAGGAAGAGGAGGATGACAGGGAGGAAGAAATGTTGAAAAAAAAGAAAAGAAGCAGAACAGCAGTCAGAAGAGACGATGGGGAGAAACAGAGAGGAAGGAGGCTAGCGATCAGAGGGGTGCCGGTTCGATTCCCGGCTGTGCCAACATGACGTTGTGTCCTTGGGCAAGGTGCTTCACCCTACTTGCCTCAGGGGGGAATGTCCCTGTACTTGCTGTAAGTCTCTCTGGATAAGAGCGTCTGATAAAAGCCTATATGTAAATGTACTACAACTGAAAATATCCTTATTTAGACCGAAGAATATCAAAAGTGTAGCCAGAAGTACTGGTAGGGATATGATTGACTCCCCGCAGTAGCATCAAACTCGAAGAATCGGCAAATGAGATGATTTATTTCAACTCAAAGTGTCTTCAATTGCTTTAAAGGGATGGATATGCACTGCATAAACCAGAAGAGTGTATATTATCCCTGTCAATTTCCTGCCTGCTCAGTAGACTCTGGCAGGAACACTGCCCAGAAATCCTGGTCCATATCCTGTTTTAGACTTTGATCTCCTTTACCACCTTAAAGCAATCGCTCGCACACCACATTAAACCTTTACAATGTCAGCGTTGGCTGAAAACCACCACCTACTGCGTCCTTGCTATGCACCCATACTGGCATGGAGGGAACGATGAAGAGCTTTTGAAGTTCACTTTACTACTTACAGGTATGTGAGTGGGAGCATTTTCAGTAGGTGACCGGTTAATGCCTCATGTGTATTCATGTAACTCTGAAGTGTGTGGAAGCTAAAGGATGACTTCTGCATCCTGAAAGAGAAATATGGTTGGTGAGATGATTCCAAAGAATGCAACTGCAGTGTTTGATTTCAATGGTTTTATTTTTTACTGTTTTTATTTATCCAAATGTTTAAACCATTCAGAGGCAGTGAATGTGGTTTTGTTTGTCTCATCACAGATATAATGTGGAAGGAAGTGCGCTGTTGAAAAAAAAAATCTGAAATTATAATCTAGTAGATGGTGTTTCAGTTGGTTATTTATTTCTCTTGCATAAGACAGATCTCTTTCAGAAATGAGTGCAATAATAATAAAAATAATAATTCTGAGAAACATTGCCTATGCTTACGATCATCCAGTATTCCTCATAAGTGTTATTTTGGTTGGCAAACTGACGTTAATAGTTTCTCTGATTCCACATTTTAAATATGGGGTAGTGACAAAGTTGTCTAGTTCCTCCATCATTCATTTTTAATTGGGTAAAAATATTTTGCTTGAATGTTCGACACAGTATATATGATTCTACTTTCTGGGGTTTGTGGTCAAGGTTTCACTGTACCTTCATTATTGAGACCCAGGTGGAAGGAAGTCATGAATCAGTTTCCTCTGCTTTATGTGTTCTTGTATTTATTAGACTGTCACTGCTAAGCAATTTTGATCACCGCTAAAGGTAAAGACCATTTTTTTCCTTTCCATTTATTCATTTTTTTCGTGACTTTTTTTCCTGGTAGTAAACTAATTTGACAGAGATTTTTCACCCATCTAAGACAATGTTGAACTCCCCACAATTCTATTTTTAAGTTGTTGTGTGTCAGATCCTGTTCTAACTTCACTGCAGTGGCGAGGGCAAAGTGCATTGGTTTGAAAAGATGACTCCAGGCCAATCACGTTCCAATCTTGTACCATGTGTCGCTACGGAAAAAGAGCATCTTCTTACTATGACGCAATCATCAGCCTGTGGAAAGTCACACACTTGACCCTTACAAACCTTTCTAAATAACCTCCCCTCTACTCCAAATCAGTCACTCCTATGTTGTGGCTATGATTTCTGCATCAAAAAACGGATTATTAAGCTAATCTAATCAGTGTACGAACCACAGGTCTGATTGTGTGTAAGCCAACTGGATCTTAGAGAAATTGATTAGGTGAGTTTAAACCATAGCATATGTCATGTCGGGCTAACTTTACATGTGAGTGTCTTCACCCCTAGATACATGTAATCCTTGACTCTCTTTCACATGATTAAAACAACATACGTGTCGGTACAGATTCCGTCCTAGATGGTAAAAGAACAGTAGCAGTTTGATAGCGTGCCGTGGCCGTGAGTGATTGTATTTCACCATCGTTTTTCAAAAAGACAAGCCAACCAACGCACTGACACTGCATGAGTTAGATCCTCACATCCCAGCTCCTGCTCTGGAGGTAGACTAGCCGGGCTTCTGAGGCAGCGTGCTCTCTCTCGTCTGCTTGCAGTGAAGATCTTGCTGTTAAAGATCCCATGTATTTGCTGTGCGCTGATACTATCGTGGTCTGGTGGGGTCGTAACAACCAGAGTGTAACTGCACACTGTAATACGCAACTGTTCACAAAGATCCCTTTGTTTCCCCGATGGCCGCGGGCGTGGGGGGTCGGGGGCGCACCCCTGTCCCCCCCCCCTCTGTCTGGTAAGCACTCTGATTCCTATTTCAAATTGCCCCTCGTTATTAATCCCAATCACCCAGAACACAGTGCACCCAGAAACACATGCAGCCCCCCCCCCCCCGCCCCCCCTCACCCCCCCGCCCCGCTGCACCTCTTCCTCTCCGCTCGCTGATTCTAATTCATTAATTACATCCCAGGTGATTTCAATTTAAGTTGGACGTGTGCAAAAAGGGAAAGAAAGAAACTAAGATTGGGGGGGGGGGGGGGGACAGCGTTCCATAGACATCCCCACATCCTCACATGCAGTTTGTCTGCTCTCTAAATACTACTCTGCTGTCCAAGATCAGAATTATCTCTTCCCTCCCCCCCCCATCAATCCTGTCTTTATTTCTTTCTCACATTCTTTCATTCTCTCTTATTCTCCCTGCCTCTCTTCGTTTGAGTTATTTGTCTCTGGTATTCGGAGTGAGTACCCGCAACAAATTGCTACCATACTTATGTATTTTGGATATTATTATTTTTAAAGGGGGGGGGGTGCAAAGATATATAGTTAAAACATCTTTATCCAAATAAATTGGATGAAGTCAGCAGTTTTTTAGAAGCTCTACCACTTCAGGACTGAATTAAACATCTCAACAAATGCTCTGGCATATCTCATTCATTTGAAGTCGCTGGTTTAGCATATTGTGTCATGTTCTTCCTGTGTTCAGCCTCTCTTAAAGGATCTGGAACATTCTGAAAAGGGACTCACTGTTTTTCATGCTGCTGGGTGGCATCAGGAAGAAAACATTTTTTGCTGAATCTAAACATTTGCCTGATCTTTATGAATCATCATGTTTGAATACCGATGACTGTAAATGTGATGAGCAACTGGCAAAGCAGTTTCAGCTCACTTTTACTTTGAGGAACGTTTAACAAACTTACATTTGACCACTAAACAGAAGACAGGTTCATCCTGCAACTTGGTGGTTCACTGCTTGGCCAAACATATAACTAGTTTGCTTGATATTGCTGCCAGGAGTCTTCCAAGTATTTGAGAAACATCAAATTTACAGGTCTGGTGAAGGTGACCTTGACTAGAATTGTAAAAATATGTTCAACATGGAAGCCTATGTTATGGATATCCCAAAGTTATTTTTTTTCTTCTTCCACAGAGTTAACTATTCAGAGTATTCCCGAGTTTATTTGAACTCAACCCCCTCCCCTCTTATTTTACTGTGAAGCATTCTCCATTAACATTTTTGTTGTTTGTTTCGGGATGGGGGTGTGGAGGGGGGGCTGGGGAAATGGGGCTTGAGACAGGTGGGGTTCCAGGAATGTTCTCGTTTTCCCTCTCGGAAATTAGTCAAGCTGGCCTGTTGACAGCATGAACTGACACTTGTGTTCTGCTGATGATATGCAGCGATGTGAAGCTACTGTGAGGCACACTGCAGGAAGGGATGTGAGGTGCTCCTGCCCCCCACCCCCCACCCCCCCCCCCTCCCCCTGCAAGCCAACCAAATCCCCTCCCCCGATCACCTGACCATGCTCTGGCGCATTTCCAAGCCAATCGGTCCTTTCGGACGCTCCATCCAGCGTAGCGCCCGCGCGGGACCTTTGGCACAGCTTCAGCGGCTGAACGCCAGGTCAGGAAGCGCAGAGGCACCCTGAAGGAGGGGGCGGGGGGGGGGCGGGGGGAGTTGAGGGAATTACTCACCGGTCCTCCCAGCCTCGTGAATACAGGCAGTTAGCGAATGACTTGGCATCGGCTTCTGAAGGGGGCTTTTTCGTATTTCTGAAAAAATAACACCTCCCTTTTTCCCGGACGATAATTAAGTCACGGCGAGTCCTTTAATTCCTCCCGAGGCGTCTGGCGCTCGGCCGTGGCGACTTGGCCAGACGTGTTTTACGACTGCAGAGACTCCGTCGTCGAGGAGACTCGGCGAGACTGCGCCTCCTGTACGACAGCGCTCAGGCCGCTGGGTCTTCTGGAGCTCGACGCAGAAGGATAAACCTCAGCTCCGCTTCTTTCAACATGACTCGTACGTTTCAATTCAGACGGGGGGGAAACACCCGGAGACTCGACTCTACATCTGAGCTTCTCTCCGTATTCAGTGTCAGAAGAAAAAGAATACGAAGAAGGATCTTCACCAACCTGCGAGCCTGATGGCATCATCTCAGCTGTGGAGTGGAGTGTGAGCGCATGGCTGGACAGTGTGCGTGTTTGATTGGTGGATCATTTCCTCCGTGCTCAAATCAATCAGAAAGATGACACTTCTGTCTGTAAACGAACCAGGACTTTTTTTTTGAACCTGTCTGGAAGGAGTGAAGCGTACGAGGAACTCAAGCTCCTCTCCTCAGGAGGTCTAACCTAAAGGAGACGTGCAGGAGGAGATGCAGAGCTACACTTGCTCGCTCGCACCCTCACACACAAACACCCTCTCCCTCACGCACACACATTTCGCCACATGGCAGCCACTGCTTTTTATTTCCCGTAAATACGACACAGAGGACATGGAATCACAGTCGTGCATGACACATTGCTTTCTGCCTCTATTTTACGAAGCCTCAGGAATGCTGGGAACCATCGACAGCCCTGAGGAATGACAGTCTGATGGACCCTGCGTCTCACACACTCCTCCTCAGCCTCCCATCTCCAGGAGGGCCCTCTCCCGGTTGCTAAAATGTCAATCGGAATATCGTTACTCCCCACTCCCCCCAGGCACATATTTATTTTCTCATTCATCGCTTTCAGAACAACCTTCGACCTCCTCCTGCGCGTTCTCCCCCTCCTTCGCTCTCGGACCCGGCACTTTTTTTAACCCTCGGAAGGAACAGAGGCCTACTTTAGTGTGTGTGTGTGTGTGTGTGTGTGTGTGGGGGGGGGGGGGGGGGGGTGAACGCACAGCAGGGGGGATCCTCCTTCCCCTCCCTGTTTCCTCCGCACCCTTAACACATCTCACTGACAGGCCAAAGATAGTGGATTCATCTCTGAAACCAAACAGCACACCGCTGACTGGAGGGAGCAGGGAGAGGCAGGATGCACCACCGTGTCACAGGAAGTGTTTTTATTTTTATTTTTTATGAGCTTGTTGTAAGTGATGGGTTTCGCACGTCTCTGATTGCACAGCGAGGCTGATAACTGAGGAAACAGATGTGGTCGGAACTCTGAAGGGAAACATTTGGTAGTGGAAGAGATATAAGACCACAATGAAGCATGCATGCAAGGTGGAAACACATTGAAACCTCCAGGGTGAAGTGACTGTCTCCGCTTGAAGACGATTCGTGGTTACTGTCCTCCAGGCAGCCGTCAGGAGAGATACGCTCTCAAAAGATGCGTAACCTAAGGAAAGACAAAAGAAGAGCCCCTATTGTTTCGTTCTATTGTAAGATGAGGAGGTTGATGATTGAGATATCAAAATATTGAAAAGAACCCAACTGTAGAAGAAGAAGAAAAACGAAACAACCACTGCGACGATCTGCCTTGTTTATTTCCTTTCAAATGGGCTGTAAACTGAGAGGATGAACTGGGGTTATGTGCTCCTTTCATTTGCCAATCAGGGGAGCTATCGAAAAAAAGGAAGCTGGAACATCTGAAGGAAACTCAATCAGCTGTAGGTCCAGCAGGTCATTCAATACAAGTCAATACACTGTCAGGGCACAACATCTAGCGCCTGTCTAGAAATATTTAAATCGCACGTCCGTTCAGAAGAGCAACGCTATGAATCATCTCTCTCCCTCTCCCTCTCCCTCTCTCTCTCTCTCTCTCTCTCTCCCTCTCTCTCTCTCCCTCTCCCTCTCTCTCTCTCTCTCTCCCTCTCCCTCTCTCTCTCCCTCTCTCTCTCTCTCTCTCTCTCTCCCTCTCCCTCTCTCTCTCTCCCTCTCCCTCTCTCTCTCTCTCTCTCTCTCTCTCTGTCTCTCTTCCCTATATCGTTTTCTAATTTGTTTTTGTTTACTCATAAGGGACATTTTCCCTAGAGAGTAGAAAGGGTTTTGTTGACCGGATCCTCCTGTGTGGTGAAGAATAGACAAGACGGAAGACATTTCTGAAAGAAGTCGAAAAATAAAACTGTCAAAGATAACGTGT
This sequence comes from Neosalanx taihuensis, assembly GCA_030340665.1. Taxonomy (NCBI): domain Eukaryota; kingdom Metazoa; phylum Chordata; class Actinopteri; order Osmeriformes; family Salangidae; genus Neosalanx; species Neosalanx taihuensis. The sequence continues at coordinate 902,607 of CM059312.1, forward strand.
AACCAAAGACCTGAAAACTGTCAAACATTACGGGTGAATTTTAAATGGATAAACAATATATTCATACGCAGAAGAAAAAAAATATTATAACGTCAAAATGACAACACCAAAGTTGTTTTAAATATGCCATTACTAAGATCTTTGTTTATTTGTTTAAGAGCGCATCTACTGTCTGAAATACAGTCGCACAGTTGAATTAAAGGACAATGTGTGTCAGATCTAAACCACGGCAAAGAAAGGAAAAAAAAACGTTTTAAGCAAAATCAAAACATCCAAAGTAGTCTTGAAAGACGTGAATAAAGAGACAGTCTGGGAATATTCATCAAGGTCTTTCCCCATTGGACACAAACAATCCTTCTTTTTGGCAGGTATTGATGGCATTCCTGTGACAACAGCTACCAAGGTTAAGTCTATGTTGTCAACGCAAGCGGACAGACAGGAGATAAATGATGCCAGTAAAATGAATCTGTAGTCTTAATGGAATCTGTAGTCTTAAAGGAATCTGTAGTCTTAAATGAATCTGTAGTCTTAAAGGAATCTGTAGTCTTAAATGAATCTGTAGTCTTAAAGGAATCTGTAGTCTTAAAGGAATCTGTAGTCTTAAATGAATCTGTAGTCTTAAAGGAATCTGTAGTCTTAAATGAATCTGTAGTCTTAAAGGAATCTGTAGTCTTAAATGAATCTGTAGTCTTAAATGAATCTGTAGTCTTAAAGGAATCTGTAGTCTTAAATGAATCTGTAGTCTTAAATGAATCTGTAGTCTTAAATGAATCTGTAGTCTTAAAGGAATCTGTAGTCTTAATGGAATCTGTAGTCTTAAATGAATCTGTAGTCTTAAAGGAATCTGTAGTCTTAAATGAATCTGTAGTCTTAAAGGAATCTGTAGTCTTAAAGGAATCTGTAGTCTTAAATGAATCTGTAGTCTTAAATGAATCTGTAGTCTTAAATGAATCTGTAGTCTTAAAGGAATCTGTAGTCTTAAAGGAATCTGTAGTCTTAAAGGAATCTGTAGTCTTAAATGAATCTGTAGTCTTAAAGGCCTGGTGCCATGCTCCTCAGCTGCCCGAGATTCCTCTCCAGGACACACATCTCTCAGCCTGCTGGGGAAAGTTTCGAGTCTGAGTTCATATATCAGAGATGTAAGTGAAACCCGTGTCCTTCTGAAGATCAAAGAAACATCTTGTTTTTTTTCTTTCACATTTTCAAATCTGAACTTGATTAGTCGTAAAAAGAGAAACAAGAGATGTGGATTAAGTCGGAGGAAAAACACGTCTAAAGGGCACCTTGAAAAAGGCTATTCGTAATGAAAAAGTAAGAATGAAATATTTGGACTCTTTTGATCCAGTGAAGGCTTAATATATTTAGCATGAGTTGACAAATTGGTAGACATGAGACATTCAACGTGTTAGCTGCCAACAAACTGACTTGATTAAAGGAGCGTAAGGCTGCAGAGGAAATGTCCTTCTACTACAACAGCAGTGTTGGCCTGAGGGAGAGGAGGAAGGAGAGGCTCTTGGCAAAACATCCAGTGGAGTAAATCCACGAAGGACAGCCCCCTTTTGAAGGCCGCCGTGCCAACAGCTTGACGTTCACACACAGTCGCAGCTGCACCTTCGAACGACACGTCTTATTCTTCCAGTCTTTGACTTAAAAGACCCTCCAGAGGCTGCGATAAGGCCTTAACAAACGCTTCACTTCGTGTTACTACATGATTCAAAGCAGCGACCAAACCGGAGAGATTACTGCTCCCATGAAGGGCCTGGAATGCGAGTGGATGGAGGTAATTAATTAAGATGTGACACGAAAAACAAACGGCCTAAAAAGGGAGCTCGTCTCCCAAGGACCTTCCGCTTGTGAATCGTTTCGGAACAATTACCCGCGCCCCTTCCGAAAGGGCCAGAAAGTAATGATTTCTCACTGAAAATGATGTTTAAAGCCCCACTGACATTACAGCAACTTGAAATTAAATCTGCTCTATCAAAATGTAAATAGAGACCTAGCGAGTTAGACCGTGTGGTTTTCTCAGCTGGGGATTCTGGGTAAAAGGGACGATGCCTAAGGGAGGGAACTCTTCAAAGAGCAGAAGGCCAGGGGAGCAACTAAACAGCACAATTAGCAAATTTGGCTTTCTGAATAAATACAGAAGGCTGCACAGGGACTGAAATGATTTGAAGAACCATGACGAAGCGATTTAATGAATTAAAAAGTAAACAGAACTTCAGTTGTCACTGTATGTTGGTCTCCATGGAAGAAGAAAGTCAGCTAAAAGATAACAGAACCATTAGCAGCATCTGAACAGGGTTGTATTCCCACTAGGATGTTAACTAACTCTGTTTACTCCAAGATAAAGGTTTTTCACACCCACAGTACCCATCTCTTCTTACCCTGAAGCATGACCTTCCTTTGAATTCTAATTTCCCATAATGAATACGTTATTGGTGCAGTCAGGCGTTATCGTCTGTCAAATTGAAAGCATTAGTTGTTTTGGAGTTGAGTTCTATAGATTCTCCTACGCAGTTTGTTTGCTGCATGACAACCATGAATAGATTGTAAAGCTAGACTGCTTAAGTTCAGTAAACTCTTTGTAAATAAGTACCCAACAAGCCAAGTGAGCGAAAGTCTAAGGATGTTTACAATTTTTGCGAGCTGCATTTTCTGTCTTTTCTTTTTGAAAAGCATTTGGTGTGAATCATTCTGTTTTTGAAGATGACTGTAGGCCGCTCCTCGCACTGTTGGTCCATGTTCTCTACTTGGGGTTTCACTGCAAAGCGTCGGATGGAGCATTTTATTTAGTCATTTATCAGACGCTCTTATCCAGAGTGACTTACAGCAAGTTCAGGGACATTCCCCCCTGAGGAGAGTAGGGTGAAGTGCCTTGCCCAAGGACACCACGTCATGTTAACGCAGCCGGGGCTCGAACCAGGGACCTTCTGATGACTGACCCGACACCGCCGAAGCGTCGAACGTTTTGAAAATCCGTCCCCCCGAACCACGGGCCCCTCTAGCCTCTCCGTTCTAAATAGACGGAGGAGCAGGTGCTCTGTTTCCAGAGCTGTTTCCAGGATCTCTCTGGGAATGATGTCCTGGAAAAGAGAAGCAGCTCGCTCGGGCGCAGGATGTTCAGCGCTGCTCTGACCTGGTAAAAATGGGAGCTCAGGGCCTGTCACTCCAGGAGCCCCCCCCCAAGGGGACCGAGCGCAATTACGAGAGCAAGGGCCCCGGGGCCACATCAGATCCACTCTGAGCACACCGAGACGCCCACTAATCACAAATCAAACACCCCTGGCACCAGAGGCAGCTTCCCCTGGAAACTGAACCAAAAACCTTTTAACAGAGAAAGGTCAGGTTTGAAGGCAAAGGAGAAGTTTGCATGTGTGTGTGTGTGTGTGTGTGTGTGTGTGTGTTGAGAGAGAGAGAGAGAGAGAGAGAGAGAGAGAGGTTCACACAACAGATTGAAGACTTTGTATGTGTACTGTACATGATACTCATGGATATAGTTCTAGTTCTGATTGGATGTAATTACTGGACAGGTGAATGGTTGCACAGTAACAGACGTTGATATCGACATTGATAGTGAGTCAGGTGGCTCAGCAGGTTAAGGTGTTGGGCTCATGATTGGAAGGTAGTGAGTTTGATTCCTGGCTCTGTCTACATGTTGTGTGCTGGGCAAGGCGCTTCACCCTACTTGCCTCAGGGAGAATGTCCCTGTACTTGTTGTTAGTCGCTTTGGGTAAAGGCGTCTGCTAAATGACTCAAATGTAAATATCCACTTTTCACTGTGACTAAATGAATGGGATAACCAACACATTCAGGGCCTGTAGTAATGACATGAAAATGCCTTTTGTTGGTTTTCTATGGACTCCCAATTTGAGTCTTTAATTACTTTTACTTTGTCTATTGCCCCAACTTTATTTGTACTCAAAAACATTCAGGATATCATTGTTTTTCTTCTGCCAGTCGTCATTGTTTAAATTTGAGGACCAGAACTCACCATGATAATTGGAAGTAGAGGCAGATAATTACTTCAGTGATGTTGAATTCCTTCTAAGATAGCTACAGTTACAACTTCATTCAGTGCTTTGTCATTAACGAGGAGACATTTCTCTTTAATTAATAGTGCACAGAGAGGCAGAAAACTCTTAATTTGATTAGGCATGCTAAGCATTTCAATCAGTTTCAACTCAATAATTACTATTTACTTTGTACTGTGACAATTTCCCTTTCTTGAGCAAGTTTTAGGATACTTTGTGTGGAACAATGTACTTTCTCTTCTACTGACATCATAGTTTGTTTATGTTTTTGCCATCAAACCCCCAATTACTCTCAATAACCCTCTATCTCGGCTACAATTCCTTCTTCACCAACTCCATCCATCACCTAATACCTCCCATTCGTTTCCTTATCCTCTTTATCCTTGGCTGTTCATCTCTCCCCCCCTCTCTCCCTCCCTCCCTCTCTCCCTCCCCTTCTCTGAAACCATCAGGGTCTTGAAGGTCTCCTCAGATCACGTCACCGTGGCGACCCATCTGGATCCAATCCCCTGCAATTAACCAGGCGAGGCTTGGGAATGTCTTCTTGACGTCCCCCTCCATTTTTCCCTCCCCTCCGCGAATCTCTTTTCGGCTTGCGCTCTCTCTCCTTCGCTCTACTAATTAACAAAATGTTTGGATCAACATATCGTGGAATATAATTGCCAGTAACAACCTTACTGTGTGTTGCCTAAATGACTAACACATTGTAGGCTAAATATATCCTATATCAACTTCATGTCCTCTGAAAAAAAAACATGTAAACCGCAACAAAGTTGATCAGTTAAAAAAAAAAAGCAAATGCGTCCTGCAGGCATTTATTGAAATGTGTAACACAGCAGATATCCCTCCAGTCAGTCTGAGCTGTGATGTGTGTGTGGAGGCTGGGGCTGTGTTGTTCTTGGTAGCCACACAAGAACCAGCTGAAAAGTTCTTCTGTTCTTCCACTAAACACTCTCTCCCCTGCCCCGGTCTCTCTCCCCTGCCCCGGTCTCTCTCCGCTGCCCCGGTCTCTCTCCCCTGCCCCGGTCTCTCTCCGCTGCCCCGGTCTCTCTCCCCTGCCCCGGTCTCTCTCCCCTGCCCCGGTCTCTCTCCCCTGCCCCGGTCTCTCTCCCCTGCCCCGGTCTCTCTCCGCTGCCCGGGGACCTGCTAGGCCCTAAAACCCCGGGCCCTTTCGGAGCCGTTCCAGGCTCGGACGCCAAAAAGGACTGGGGTAGGAGCGGATGGTTCTTATATTCCTGGATTTTTCCTCTAAGCCTCGACTAGAGGCCCGGCCAAGTTCTGAAGGCCCTGGAGTTCAGCCGGTCCAGCTCCGAGGCTCAATCTGCGATGGTCGCCAGGGGGTTTACGCTACTACAGCCTAGAGAGCCGCCATTGACAGCTTTATAAGCCTGCGGGCGACGCGCAACACAATTTACTACCAAACTCCATTTGGCTCCTCTGTGTCTGGTTAAGTGTCGCATACAGCAGACTGCTAGGACACACCATGGCGGTGTGGGAGAGAAAACTAAAAAGATGTGTGTGACGTGTGTGCGGATCGCTGATGTGCTGTTTACAGCAGCGTTCTTCTGGGTGTGATCTATCGGGGCATTCAGAAGATGGACGACTAATTCGCATTCATCTGCTGGGCTAACCAGTAGGCCACATCGATTTCATTCATTCATACATTTTTCTTAAAAACAAATGAGCCTTCATCTTTTGATCTCAGAATTTTTTTTCCAACAGCGATTGCTTTCTTGTCAGCTGTTTTGTGATTTGGTTTATGAAATAAATGCTAATTGCGATAAAGCCAATAAGCAATAACAAGTAGCGTGTGAAATAGCGACTCGTTTTAAAATCAAATCAACATTTATTTGTACGGCTCTTTTTTACAAGCAATGTCACAAAGGGCTTCACATGTAAAGATATACACACAGCTCTTGAAGTGGGAGGTGTCTGAGTGTTCCGCTTCACATGCGTACCTCTCTCTCCACACCACTCAGTCCAGAGAGGAATCATCAACCACACACAACACTTAATGATCCCTTTACAAGTCAAGCTCGGCCGTGTTTGTTTGGCTTGGAGCTCTTAAATCCCCCGAAATGTGAGGGCCCGCTTCAGCTTTCAGCCCTCGCCAAGACTCCCCACTCTTCCTCTCATTTCAAGTGGTTTGTAATTTAGTACGGAGTTTGTGTATTTGTCCGACACCCGGTAGCCTTGGGCCCAGAGAATAAATTATGCATAACCAATGTATTTTATTTAAAATTAATTAGCAAGGCCCGTCGGTGTGCGTTGGTTGCCAATATATACAGAAAGGGAAGGAGACAGGGAGGGAAGGAGACGAGGAGGGAAGGAGACGAGGAGGGAAGGAGACGAGGAGGGAAGGAGACCGGGAGGGAAGGAGACGAGGAGGGAAGGAGACGAGGAGGGAAGGAGATGAGGAGGGAAGGAGACGGGGAGGGAAGGAGACGAGGAGGGAAGGAGACCGGGAGGGAAGGAGACGAGGAGGGAAGGAGACGAGGAGGGAAGGAGACGGGGAGGGAAGGAGACGAGGAGGGAAGGAGACGAGGAGGGAAGGAGACGAGGAGGGAAGGAGACGAGGAGGGAAGGAGACGAGGAGGGAAGGAGACGAGGAGGGAAGAAGACCAGGAGGGAAGGAGCAAAGTGTGGTGGTGGCAGCTGTGTCTCGGCTGTGCCCTTGTTCTCTGGGAGAAGATTCATTGTTAATGGAAGACCTTTGGGCCATGGACATGTCTGCAGCAGACCTCCCAGAACAGAACTAGCAGAGACTTCCCTTGAGCAAGAACCGGACCACTTCCAGACCCCCACAACCCCTCCCTCATTACCTAAGTAAGAAAAACACCTCCTTGTGTTTAGCCTGGGTTATACCTGTTCTGTATTTTACACCTCGTTTGTGCCCTGCTGACACATTCATATATACAGAGCTACGCACCCAAGTCACTTATTTTCTCGCTCCACCTCTTTGACGTGCACGATCTTAAAATAGGGAGCAGGTCTGGGTCCATTTTTCAAATGTGCCACAGTGTATTATCTCTGGCAAAGCGAGTCAAATCAGCCTGGCAATTAACTTAGGCTCTGCGCACTATGGAAATCATCTTCCTCGTTAACCCTTCTCCCTGGGTAATTAGTCTCCTTCCTTAATTAAAAATGCTAATCGAGCTGCAGATCAATAGCGTAAATCAAATATTCGGGGGAACCTGGTTTGGATGAAGTCTTATTTTCCTGTGTTGAATTGGCATAAGTCGTTCATTTGCAGGAATGTTAGTGATTTATTATTTAGAAAATGACATTGACATGAATAAATCAAATGGCACTCTACCTACGTATGTTAAACAGGGCAAGCACAGTCATATACTCCACCTCGGATGCAGTATTTTACACAGGACATTTAGATGACATTTAGATTTAGATAGCTAGTTGCAACTTGTAAATCCTAACTAGTTTAACTGAATGCTTGTGTGGCTCCTTTTATTGGCACTTGTTTGTTTTCTTACCATGTAAGTTTCATTATCTGACAACCCGTAATGTTTGGGGCTGTCTTGTTGCTATGCTCAGTGACCGATACTCTTTTGTAAAGCTCTCTTTTGGAAGTCGCTTTGGATAAAAGTGTCTAATAAATTAATAAATGTAAAATTTAATATAAATGGATAGTCTCTGGAGGATGACCGTTTTAATATTTTTGGCAGTGAGAAAATGATTTTTTTTTTTCTTGCAAGTAGGTCAACATTTTAAATGACTTTCCAACCCTGCTCAAACATCCGTGTAATCCTTCAGGTTTTTTAAAGTTTCAAAACCAGGAACCAGTTGCTTTCCATCTCTGTGGATCTGACAAACATGCATGTTGACCATCCAGCCTGACGTACCTGCTGCAGAACTTCAGGTCCAATCACAGCCGTCCAGAACATTATTTGGTCCAATGAGATGGAGTAATGTTGAGCAAATATTCTGCACCTGGTATTTATGTGACGTGACGTTTTGCTCAATTTTCAAGACATGTTTTGCCTCGTGAGCCACAGTTAAAGTACAAGTCATTTTAGTGGTTATGTAGCAACTTAGATATTTGTTTGGAGTTTTAGAAACGTATTGTTATTCTTGGGGATTACCAGACTTCAAAAACACTGGTATATTAGTTCAACGGGTCTGAGGGATTTAATTCATAATGACATGAGGTACTTAACGTTGTAATTGCAGGAAAAAGTTGTCACAGAGTGGAAAGAATTCAGAAAAAGAGACTTTTGGCTCACTTTAAGTAGTCCATCAATAATGGTGCAATGTTGGTGGAGCAGACCTTAGTCAGTACTGACCCTTACCTAACATCAAGCAGCCACTCTTAAAGGCCCAAGGGCCCAATTATTCGTCTACACTCTCCAAAAACTAAGTGCCTTTTCTACAGGTCCTCTGTGGCGCACACAGACTCAAACAAACACACACACACACACACACACACACACTAGATAAATGGTTGATGCTGGACTTATGGTTACAGACACAAACACAAAACAGGAAAAGTGGCGATAACCTTTTTTATTATTTAACTTGTGGTCAGGGTTCGACTGAGTAAATACTCTCTGAAAATCTTTATGTTATTCTTTGGTCCATTTGGGGAAAAGATGAAGTCATGTTAGACTCCCAGAAGAAACCAACATAGACCAAATGTTTCCTTCTCGTTAGCGAGATTTTGTTTTGTGTGGACGACACCACAAGAACAGTCTCATTCTGCTGAATCATTTCGAGGGGAGGTGAATGAATGACTGCTGTGGAGGGTTGCTGTCTTGAACAGGATATCAGTCACTAGCAGCCTCCTCTGTGGTTGACTGGAATAAAAACCACAAGATGTAATCCAGCCTCCAGCTATCACTTCCTCCTGCGTGGATCTTTGTAATGTTAGCGTAGCGAGGACTGTTCTAGATCGACGGAGTGACGGATCCCGGGGTCGAGGGTCGTCCGAGGCATTTCTGTTGCCGCTTCGCCTTTCACACCTACCGCTCGGTTGGCTTCTCAAGTTTAATGTCAATAAGCTGTTTTTCCACACAGCAGATATGACCTGGGGAAGCCTGAAGGCAGTCACATGACCTGCCACTGACCCCTCCCATTTCAGTTCCACGAATCAACCAATCCTGGGAGGGGGCAAAAGGTAAACATCAATAAGGAAGCACAGGGAGCGAACAAGGATGAAATAAGAGTGAGGATCACTTGTCATCTAACTGTTCCCTTTGTTCAATGTCCATGACTTACATTCAGTCATTTATCAGACGCTCTTATCCAGAGTGACTTACAGCAAGTACAGGGACATTCCCCCCCTGAGGCAAGTAGGGTGAAGTGCCTTGACCAAGGACACAACGTCATGTTGGCACGGCCAGGATTCGAACTCGCTACCTTCTGATTACTAGCTGGATTCCCTCAGCGCTCAGCTAGTTGAGTGATTCAGCCTCTCCTGCCCCAGAACACCCACGAATCACAAGGTGGGGCTCATCTTTCCTTCCTGTCTGCGTGCCAGACCAGGAAATAAGGACGGCTTTTACGCTTCCCTCCTTCCCCTGCTGTCAAGCCGGGCTCAGCAGCGTGCACCTAATGTGCATGGAAGATTCATTTCAAAGGCTTACGCCACGAGGGCTGTTTGTTTTCAAGAAATACCACGGCAATTTTCCCCCTTTTAATTCTGTCAGGGTGGGGGGGGGGGATCGGGGAGGGAGGGGGAGGGAGGGCTGGGAGTCGTTTTTATTGCAAACACTTTTTTCCGTAAGATTACTCAGCCTTCGAGGGGTGGGGGGGGAGTGATCTCCATCCTTTCTCCGGCTGTTTACCAGCGTTCTCTCTCGTGGGGTCTCCGTTCTCCACACACGGAGTCGCTCTCTTCGCCCCCTGCGGTGGAGGGGGGGGGGGGGGCAGCAGGTCTGAGCGCTCGCTGAAGGATGGGTCCCAGGTTAGCGTGGTGGCTTATTAGCCAGGCTCATTTACAGTGCTGCTGCGACTGAAGGGATGGGTTTCCCCGGGCAAAAGACTTGATTTGAGTTGAATTTACAGTGCTGCTGATGTCAGCCATTGCAAGGCTGCAGTATATCAAATGACCCTCTTGATGGCAAACAGAAATTTTAAGCAGGAAGCAGGCAGTAAGGGTGTTAGTAATGTTTGAGTCATCTTGCTAGATGATTCACATGAATCTGGTACTGTGATTTAAACCGAATTACTTGTTTTCCCTCGGAAGATAAATAAAGAACTGCTGGCACCCTCTCAGTATTTAGATTGAAAAAGAAATAATAATTTTACGACTTGATACATGAATTTTCCTTTGAACGCTTTTGTGCTGCCAAAAATCACACCCAAAGACTTCAATTCACTTATTGCTATTATCATATTTCTTTTTTTTACTTACTGCAAACAGCCCTAAATGACATAAACAAAGAACATGTGATTCCCAGTGGACATGAAACCTGTTTACACATTTTGACATTGAATTATTTGCTCTTTTAACACGGTCCTTCTCTCATGCTTCTTTGCAACTTGGGTGTCATAAAGCAGTGACACAGTACAGATCGCTGTCGTCCAGCTCTGCCATGCTTCACATGGACTTTACACGTTGTAAAAAAAAGAAAAGAAGGCTTTTACTTGACCCCCTGTGGACTGTTTCACCAGCTGCTTCCAATTCACATGTGTCAAGTCTGAGGTGACTCTTGTTTACATTTCCATCAGAACATATCAATGACACAAGCGAAAAATTGTTTGGTGAGGGCGGGTGAGGGGGGGGGGGGGGTAGGTGAGGGTGGGGGGGGGGTAGGTGAGGGTAGGGGGGAGTTGAGGGCGGGGGGGGGAAGGTTCACAGAATTCCAGTCCAGTCTGAGGTAAAAAAAAAAAAGAGGACAAAAAATGTCTCTGGCTGTTGTAAAGCAGTAAAGAGTATTTTCTGAGACATAGCCAAAGAAATGTGTCCAGACATAACAGAGTTTTATGACGAGGACGGACCTGTGAACCTGTCCAAGCTTGACATTCTCCAGGTCAGCGGTGGAACCCTGCTTTTTTCATATTTGTGTCACGCTGAAGTTCACTCACGCTCTTACTATTATTATCTATGAGGGAAGAGATGTCGCTGTCTTGGCCACTAACAGGGTTAGACACCATGACTGTCAGGCCAGATTGTGATAGGTGAGGGCAGAGGCACTGAGGAAGAGGAAGATATGGAGCAGAGGAGGAGACGCTGATTTAAGATGGCCGAACCTTCCTTTATGGTGAAAAACAGAGCAGAACTTCACAGTGACGACGATTACTTGGTCGATACTCATTTGTTTACCACACTGGGAAAGCTACTGAAGAAATAAAAGGCTTCTTGTTCAAAATACATCATTGGGTCTAGTTTGCGGTATGAAAAACCCTCTTCATCACAACGGTAGTTTGATTCTAGTGTGTTTAAAGCGGGAAAAATGGAGGTTTTGTGGTTTAGACAGCTCATTTATTTCAATAAGTGGATTTTTTCTTGATAACGCTTCAAATTTCCTTTTTTTTATCCCTGTTTCTCCTCTAATGCTCCGCTAACTCTACTTTCCCTTTGTAGTTTGTCTTACACTGAGCTACCAGTTCTGCCACAGAAGCAAATTGGCAGATGAAAAATAGCAATCTGTGACGAGATGAGGCCAGCGACTCACAATAACAAATGAGGGGAAACTGTATTACATGTAACTATATTACTTCATTTCTAAAATGAAGGGGATTACTGTAATGGGCAATACTTAACATAATGGGACATATTGTTTGCTGCTGAATAAATATTTAATTAATGAAAAGGGTTCCGTGGGTGTATTTAATGGCAATGCTAATTCCATTAGGCTTGTATAGCATCTCTAAATTCGAGTGCTGTTTCTACAGAATGTCTCCCAGGCATGTACAGTAATGTAATGTACAGTAGAGCGGACTGTTGTCTAGTTCACTGGTTGCTTAGAAAGGTTTTGTGTGGTTTTCTCTCTCCTGACCCAACCTTGTTTTAACCTTGAATATATACTTCCAACGATCATATCACCAGCGCTTGCTTTCAGAAGCCTTTTATTTAACAGGTTTATTCATCATACACCATTTTCTGTGGTTGGACTGGTCTAGTGTTCCTATAGGTTTAGATTTTTGCCTTTCTAGGACATGTTAAGGTTATCAGATGATTGGAACCATTCCCAGGCTGCTTGTCACCTCAAGCTTCTTGGATTATTTCCCATTGATCACTCACATTGGGACTGTGGTCGCAGCCCTTCAGATCTTCAAAGGTCCACTGAATGAAGCTGATCTGCTCACTAACTGAAGTTGGAAAGAAGAGCCCTTTCCATTCCTTTCAAGGGATTGAGAGAAAGATTGTCTCCCTTTGAACGAACCCTTCCTCTCCAAAGAGAGAGAGGCAGCTCATACCAAACACCCCCAAATAGGACCGGTATGCACAGGCCGCTACACACTGTTTTTTCTCCAAAATACACACAACCACACACTTGCTTGTACTTACACACACACACGCACAGTCGCGCAACTCTCACACAGCACCACACAAAAGAATGCAGCCCAGACTCTCCACAGTGTTTGATCTGTTTGGCACTTTGGCTCCTTGTTCCATTTTCCTTCCTGCTCCTCCTGTCAGCGTCGCTCCTGCTGACGCACTCGGTGTGGCTGTAGTAGATCACGGCAAAGTTCACCATCCAGACTCGTCTGTCTGCATGGCTCGCTGCTTCTCTTCATGACACTACATTCACACTGAGTCATCTATCAGACGCTCTTATCCAGAGTGACTCACAGTAAGTACAGGGACATTCCCCCCTGAGGCAAGTAGGGTGAAGTGCCTTGCCCAAAGACACAACATCATGTTGGTAAAGCCAGGGTTTGAACCAGGGTTGAACCTTCTGATTACTAACCTGACTCCTTCACCAACTGCACCACATCATTTGCTTCTGTCCAGTTCATGGCCCCCCCTAAACTTTTTGGCGTGAGGGATTTATCATTCGACGTGCGAGTATCATCTCCCCAGTTTCGTTAAAGACGCTAGCGCGTGTCTGTTTGCACGCAAGCGAGCGCCCTTCGTCCCGGCCCCCCCTCCACGAACGGCTGCTGGTGAAGTCAGGAGGTCCGGAGATGAAGACGAGGGGGTCTTTTCTGCAGACATGAGAGGAGCCTGCTTACCCAGGGATTCTGCCTGCTTGGGTAATAGTCCCCATGTGCAGCGCTCATCGGGCGTGTCCCGGGGTGGGGGGGGGGGGTAGAGTACACAGGAGGCCACTTGAAAGCCTCTCTGGATGGTGCAGCAATCAGGACTGGGGCAGACGAGCAGGAGGGTAATATGTTCCAGCCTTTGGAGTGTGCTGGGCTGTGGCAGAGAAGGGGGCTCTGGGTCTTTATTCGGGGCCAAGGTCTAAGGAAGTCAGATGCCGAACATGCGCCTGTCTTTTCCGTCTGTCCTCGGAACCCCCCCCCCTCGCACGGTTCCAGTTCGTGTTTTCGATTGAACCTGGACTACTGTGCTGGCTGAGGCATTCCGGGGCATTCTGTGGCATGACCACGTCGTTAAAGTCCTCTCAGAGTTATCGGTGGTTTGCTGACATCTAAGGATGTGTCATGGGCGGTAGGTCATGCCACCAATCCTGCGAGTGTTCTTCGTAGGGCTGCACGTTAAAGCAGAGGACAGCTGCATCCGTCTAGAAGCAGCCGAATATGGAGAGAGAGAGAAACAGAATCGAACCCGTTCGATCTAAGGTGCAGATTGCCACCGGACAGCGCAGTGTTTTCACTGAGCGCCCCGAAAACGATGACCTTTGAACACGGCGTGGCACGGCCGCCCCCCTACAGATACCGAGATGCTCTTCTCTGGTGTCATCTCTTCCAAGGGAACACGGAGCGAGGGAGCGAGCGAGAGAGGGGGAAAAGAGGAGAAGAACCAGCAGTAATCAGCGGGCAGTGACCCTTACGAGGTCAGGCAGGGCCGCAGGTAGTCAACTAATGAATAGTCCAATCAGCACGCAGAGGACGATTAGAAGGTGCCCTGAGGTCGAATGGAGGGATGAGGGGAAGAGAGAAGAGGAGAGAGAGAGAGAGGGATGAGCAGAGAGGAGGTCCCTGGGGACTTCTCTGTTACATCTCGCCTTATTTCGGGGCGAATGATGAGACTTCTCCTCCCTGCTCCTCTCTTCTTTGCACGGTCAGACCGAAAGACTGTAACCAAATAGCCGCAGCACGGGGGGAACATGTGTTAATACTTTGCCTCTGAGTTTGGGGATGATGAGGCCGACTAATAAATGGTTTGTTTGGGTGCATGTGGAGTTTGTGGCGGTCTTCGCTCAGGTCTGTAGCTGGTCATACAGTAGGTGCTTGTTCAGGGACATTTGTGAAACCCTTTGTGACATTGCTCGTGAAATGGATTTACACAAATATGAATGGATGTCTCTCTCAACCTAAAAGTGCGCCTGGAAATTGAGCTTCGTTTTTAAAGTGTACTTCCAAATAAATTTGACTGGCTTTTTAAACATGACCACAAAAACAAAATTGCCTTGTAACGGCGTCATCTTTTTTTCTTGCCCTGGATGACACAACCGTTAGCAAAGTAAGCACAGGGCAATCCTACTGTTTCTGAACGTTGGTACGTTACAGAACTGTTTAGAAAGAATGAGTCGTGGGCACAGGCATCTTTGGGGGCTTCCAGTGTCAGTGTGATAGTGTGAGCGACTTCTAAACGCTCTTCCGCTGCCTGGCGCACCAGGATGAATCACACCGCCCTGATGTGACATCAACACAGGGCGTAGAGGCACTCACCAAATGAACAAAACACACTAACACCGACTGCGGTGATATCACTCACCCACCCACGGGGAGGTTATGAACTGCACAACTGGGCGCAATGAGGCACAGGCCCGGTGATTTACGGCTTACGAATATTCAGTGCTCTCTCTCTCTGGAGTATCTTCCTGTCCCCCTCCTCCCTTCTCTTCCCCCTCTCCACCTCTGCATACAGGATTCATTGTTCACCAGACATGGCCGACCTGGCAGCTACAGAGCTGGGAGCTTCCAGAAGGTTCCCAGTCGGCTGCTGTTGTTGGTGTCCTCTGCTAGTGAGGCAGACTGTGATGCAGGCAGCTTCAGAGACACATGTGATCCTGCGTCTGTCGATGTCATGGGCAGCATCCATGCCAACTTCTTTTTAAAGGCGATCTAGTCTTGGAACAAAAGCTCATCTCTCTGTCTCTGTCCTTCTCTCTCTCACCCTCCCTCTCTCTCTCTGTCTCTCTCCCTCCCTCCCTCTCTCCCTCTCTCTCTGTCTCTCTCTCTCTCCCTCCCTCTCTCCCTCTCTCTCTGTCTCTCTCTGTCTCTCTCCCTCTCTCTCTCTGTCTCTCTCTCTGTCTCTCTCTCTGTCTCTCTCCCTCTCTCTCTCTGTCTCTCTCTCCCTCTCTCTGTCTCTCTCTCTGTCCCTCTCTCTCCATCTCTCTCTCCCTCTCTCTCTCTCTCTCTCTCTCTCTTTCTCTACTTCCAGCCAAGACCTTGTGGTGGTATTGATTAAAGTAGCATCTTCTCTGTCTCCTGCCAGCACTTTTCCACGGGGCCACTTTAAACGAGGAAGTGGGGCGGAGAGGTGGTGGTGAGGGGGGGGACATGGCGTCACACCACTGTCATGACAGGCGGGGCCCTCGAGGCTCTGGTGTTCTCTGACAACACGGAGCTGTCTAGCCTGCCGCTTCCACAGGCCCTGAGGTCGCTCTGAGGTCGCTCAGTGTCCTGCTCATGTAAAGGAGGTGGTTTTGGTGCTGCACGGTGACACGCTGCCTTCCAGCCATGAACCGTGGCTCTGCTTGATCCAGAACAAAGGACAGACTGTACTAGTGTTTACATCCAGTCATTTAGCCAGACGTTCTTATCCAGAGAGACTTACAGCAAGTACAGGGACATTCCCCCCTGAGGCAAGTAGGGTGAAGTGCCTTGCCCAAGGACGCAACGTCATGTTGACACAACCAGGGTTCGAACCAGGGACCTTCTGATTACTAAACTGACTCCCTAACTTACTGAGCACACGTCTCTCATGCTCTCTAACCTGGATGAAATGCCTGACCCCCCTCTCGTTAGCCGGCCTGCTACCTCTCCCACTGTTCCCAGCCTTCACAGTGGGAGGGTGGGGGTCCTCGGAGGCTAGGACACTGTGCTGTGCCTGAGTGTAAATCAGAGCAGTACGGGCTGAGTCAATAGCGCCACATCTGTAACAATAAAGCAGGTTAGCGTGGAGTCATCTCAGAGGAGCTCGAAACACAGGGGCAACATCTGGAGAGACATTCGGAACGGCCAGCAGTCAGTCACGTTCTCCCTTCTCCTCCTACTCCTCTCCCTTTGGAGAGAGGGACGATCAAGGCATCTTCTTGTTTTTTTTTCCTCCCGTTAAACTTCCAAAGCCGTCCCTGTTCTCACCCGCTAAGATTCGTGGCGCCAAAACGAACATCTGCGAGACACGCTGTGGCGATCGCAGAAGAGAAAGAAAAGAAAAGAACCAGCCCAAACCTATAAGATGCACCTTAACCTTGTGAATGAATACCTTGCGTTGAGGGGGGCGACGGTTGTTGCGATTCTTTATTCGAAAGGTGGATTCGCTCGCGCTGTCCTTTCGCATCTCGGCTCTGCGTTTCCCCCTGCGTTCGATTTCCCTCCTCACCCCTTCCTCCCCACGCTCCTCCCTCCCTCCTCCTTCACAACGTCCCCCCCCCCTCTTCCCTTTCAAAGATGTCAACAGGGACTGTAAATAAGCGTCCCCTGTATGGTAGAGACAGCAGGAAGTGCTGATGTTGGGGGGGGGGGGGGGGGGGGGGCACCAGACCACAATCCAATAAAACAAACCAATCAAACGGCAGAGATCCTGAAGTAGGGTACTGTGAGTACCATGTCATCTGCACACAGCATCTTACACTTGTAGTCTGTCGTAAAAGGGCAGTAAAAAAGGGCCGGCGCTCCAAGTTCATGCTCATTTCGGGGAATGCAAACGAGCGATTCATAAAAAGGCGCCGGGCCTTATTTAAGTGGGAAATATGATTGCGAAATGGAAGTCGGTCGACGGTGGGAACGATGCGCCTCAGCTTCTCGGTCAGGGACTGAAAACATCCCCCAGGGGTCAAAGCAAACATGCTCCTGTGTGCGTAACGTCTCCCCAAGAGGATCGGACGCTTTCGACCTTTCGCCGTAAAGACAAGCACGGGGAAACGGAAAGCAGGGTTAAGGAATTAGGCCTCCTGTTGATTCTGTCAATGCTCCTCATCCTCAATCCTAACATACTCCGGATTGGACTAAAGGCCTGAGGCGTAGATGGTTAAGATGGGGTTGAAGCCAAAACACATGTGCTGCGCTCCAGATGCTGGGTGTTTCTGAATGCTGGTGCCTTAAGTCCAAACCCCACGGACGACCAGCCTCTGGACTCTCTAAGCTGGCAGCTGCTCAACGAAGACCGTCATACGGTTGAACCCTCGATAATGTGGGGTACAACAGTCTGGAGTGGTGAGTGTTAAGATCATTTAAAGACACAGTACTTATTTTATTTGAGTGGCATGATCTATGTAGGTACCGTTTTTAAAAAAAAGCTACTTCTCCTACTGCTGTACTTTGGCTTTGGGTTCAGAGTTCATGGGAGGAGCCAATAGGGGGAACCAGAGACTCAGTCTCAGACGTGCGGTCCATCTTGTTCAGAATAGGTGCGGCTGGTGGGGCTGAGTAGACCATTCTGACAGAGGTCCTAGTTTGAACCCATTGCATTGTGTTCGCTTTGGTTACTGTTTGGGTTTAAAACAACTCATGGTATAATCCTTTACATTACATCTCCTTAATATAACTGTCTTGAACTCAAATTGAAATATTCATGGTTCGTGTTTGAACCATAAGGGTTCAATTACATTCATTCATTTAGCAGACGCTTTTATCCAAAGCGACTTACAAGAGAGAGCTTTACAAAAGAGCATCGGTCACTGAGCATAGCAACGTGATAGACCCCGAACATAGCGGGCTTATAGATTATGAAACATACATCGTGAGAACCAATAAGTGCCAAGGGCACAAGAACTATAAGAGTATACAGCTGAATAGTTTACAAATTTAAGGTGAGTCTACTGATGGACAGTAGTCTACCTCAATTTACCTAATCTTTTCCTCAGAATCCTAAACGAGAGATTTGGATACTTGTGATCTAGTGTGATATGTCATTGAATGAAACGATGTGATATACTGCAGTTCCTAGTGAGGCTGTTCAGTGTAGTTTCTCCAGCCAGGGCTGGGATGATTTCATGGCAGTGTTTTGAAGTTACTTTCTCTCACAGTCGCTAACTAAGATGGTGTCATTTAGAGTAAGAGGCTCTGTGACAAAGACATGACTTTGAAGTGTCTTGGATTATCAATTAGAGAGACATAAATTATGTGTGTGTGTGTGTGCAGCGTGTGCACATATGTGTGTCCCTGTGGCCTGTTCGTCTGAATGCTCATGGTGTGTGCTGACGGTAGGGCGGTGTGGGTGTGTGTGTGTGTGTGTGTGTGTGTGTGTGTGTGTGTGTGTGTGTGTGTGTGTGTGTGGGTGGGGGGGGTTCTCGAGTTGTAGCGAGGGCTCTGAAGCGAGAAACTTGCGCGTAATTAGCCGTAACCCATTCCACAGCTCGGCCTTCCTCTGTCACTTTACAGAGGGTGGGGCTGCACAGTGTACCCACACACTCCTGTGAGAGGAGAAGCTTTGAGGGAAAGTCTGTGAGGCTTTGAACACTTGATTTGAACCAGCAGGAGTTCTTCTCCTCCTGGATCTCAAAGTAAGCCATCGAAAAACAATGGACGACACGAGGAGGAAAAGGTTGAAGACGTGCCCAGGACGTCTTATTAGTATAGATCTTGTTTCACAGGGATAATTAGTCAGTTTGGTTAAATACGCTCTCGATACACATTTAAGCAGCTGCAAATTATTTTCTCGCTATTTCATTTTCAGTTCATTATGGAGTGGCAAAGTAATTGACTGTTTTCATGTATATCTGTTCATTTAAAATAATTAAGGCGCCGCACTGCCGTGTAATTAACTGTTCAAATTAAGTGACTCACACCTGTTTGTTTAATAATATCCACCAACATGTGACTTGTTTAGATTTTTTGGTCTTGTTTGACTGTGGGGAAATATTTTTAATTCAAATCTTTTCCTATTTGTAATAGTTAATCTTAATAGTTTTTTTTTACATTTTCTATGGGGATTTCTTTGATTTTTTACAAAGTATCGGGCAAAGATGGTTGTCAAACTACAAATCCCAGAGATAACAGCACACTAGCTGAATCACTGCTGTCATCACACTCCACCCTCACCCAAGGCATCACATATCACAAACCATTTAAAATAACAGAGATCTTTACTGTCCAACAGTTGGAATGTTGACATTTTAAGTCAACAGCCTGTCAATGCAGCGACATATTCTGCTACGAACATATTTCTTTTCATGCATGTTTCTTTTTGAATTCCTGCAAATATTTTCCTTTTTTCGCAGCATAAAAATGTTTGAAATTTATGACACATTATTACCCACAATCCCCCTGTGCCTGCACGAGCTGTCGAACGTCAGTGGAGACACAGTTTGCTTCTGATATAACAAACTACAGATCAGGAGGAGAACTGCTCTGCCTCCGACAGGAACCATCACTGCTCCACTGCATCACTGAATATAGACACACTGACACCTACTTCCTTTGAAGAGGACCACTGCCAAATAAATCCAGTGTGAGAGGGGGGGAATTTCCGAGAGGGAACTCAAAATGTCATTTTTATGGCCTGGCCATCTGTTTGAGCTAACATTAATATGCCCGATCCAACACAGCACAGTGGTAAAGGTATTTACTCAACAACAGTAGCCTACTATTTGTTTGTTAAATATTGGTGAGTGAGATGGCTAGTAAGTGGTGATGTGAATGCTATCTGGGTTGCCCCTTAGCTAGAGATACTGTAATGTCATGTAAGAATGTGTGTGTGCATGTATATACAGTATATACACATTTAGTCATTCATCAGACGCTCTTATCAAGAGAGACTTACAGCAAGTACAGGGACATTCCCCCCTGAGGCAAGTAAGGTGAAGTGCCTTGCCCAAGGACACAACATCATGTTGGCACAGCCAGGGTTTGAACCAGGGACCTTCTGATTACTAGTCTGACTCCCTAACCGACTGTGTCATATATTTCTATCCAGCTCCTCCTGTCAATAGTCTAGCCCCCCTCAGCACCTGCATTAAAAGATCTCTGGCACTACCTTTGGACCAATCATGACACAGACCGATACGGTTATGAAATACAGTACAAGACAGTGTGAACTCCAGCCCTCTTTATTTTTATATCTTATCCAAGTAGGTGTCATTTACAGCGAGAGGAAAGCACAGTGTTGCGGCGCCCTATTGAATAACGCTTCCAAAGCGAGAAGTAAAGTGATCCAACCCACAACAGCAGTAATCAAGCGGTTAATTGCTCTCACCCAATGAGAACCAGCCGCTCTCATGACCTTCCCGTGACCTCCTCTGACCTCTCTGCGGCATCCGACCCTCATGCTCGGGTGTGTATCACATAAACTTGTCAGGTTTTTGTGTTTTGTTTTTCTTTCACCCCCGCATGATACAGTCTCTCTACACTGTGGTCCAACTTGATATCCAACACTGGGAGATGATTTAAACAGTAGTCAGGCACGACCGGATCAAAAGATGTGGAGCTGACATGGAGGAGGAGAAGGGGGGGGGGGGGGTTGAACTTTTGTTGGCAGGTATCAGACGACTAAAACCTTTGCCCACCTGCGGTTCCATAAAGTTCCCGAGGGTTCGATACTATCGACTTATTGTTCCGGTTGCGAGGGGCATGAGCGTGTTTAAAAGGGCGTCCTTTGTTTTAGCGAGGGAACAGAAGCCCAGCAGGGAGTATTTAAGGCGGCTTTTGTTGTGTTTCTCTGTGCGATTGATGGAAACGAGGCTCCGCAGGTGATTTTGTTTTTTTGTGGCGTGTGACTGTTTGTTTGTTTGTTTGTTTGTTTGTTTGTTTGTGAGAGGAAATGAAACTCTGCAGGAGGTATTTGGTCAATAAGTGGAGGAGGTGGAGGGATTTTTCCGCTGCTCAGTCCGAAGGTCCTAGCTCAGCGGTAGGGGTCACAACCCCTGGTGGAAGCTGCAGAAGGGGGTCCTGAACATTCGGTGTGTCTGTAATTGAGAGTGGAGGAGTGAGAAGAGATCTGGCTGCGCTCGCGTGCGTTTGGTTTGCAGAATCTGTCTTGAGCTTTAAGGCCTCTCGAGCCTTCTTCAGCGAGAGCCTTCCAGTTCTCATCTGCTCAGATTCGCTTGAGTTTCAGTCGAGGCAGATTGCTTACAAGAAGTGAACTTACAGCGCGTCAGTTGAAGTTCCCTTAATCAGGCGTGGAAAATGAGACCGTCATTCCCCACGGCTGAATATTTGATAGGAAACGCTGACTCACTCTCTAACCTTGGCATTAAACATCACCCTAACACATCGCAAAGCTCCAAGTTAGTTTCTGACATTTCCTATGGAAATTTCCCTGCTCTCATTTAAGTCCGTCAACATATAAAATACATGGTTAGAAAGAAAGAAAAAAGGCTTGCAGTGAATCGTGTGGTTTGAAATCTACAACTTGGTTTGTTTGTAAAAGGCATACAGGATTACCATGAATATTTGGAAAGGTCTGTGTCCAGATTTGGGAAGCTATTTGAAAAGGTTGTTACCACAGAGGAGACAGGCTGTTGGCCGGGGGTAAGCTTTCCCTCTGCCAAAAAGAAGTGGCTTCATTTGTTGTACCTGAGCTTTAATCAACACCAGAAATATTGAAGAGGAGATCCGGACTGCTGGGGAAAAGCCAAGACTGACGCCTAAACTGGACAACACTAAATTACCTCAGATATTCAGGGGCCACTTTGCCTGAGTTACTGTATATTGTTGATTGACGTTTCTATTCTGGGCTTCAGAGAACTGTGTTATTCTGTGTGTGCTGATGGCATTTTAGTGACAGGTAGATCTGAAGTAACGTATTAGCTTCAAGCTTTGGATCTCATTCATGTCTCATTGTCATGACTTCTCACTTTAGGAGCGATCTATGTTTGAACTTTGACTTGAGTTAAACAGGTTCCTTTATCATCATAAGCAGCCCCTGTAAGATTAAATTGGTTTTCAAGTAAAAGGTTATTGAAAGAAGTGTGAGGCTTGTTGGAACTGGGTATGTGCTGTACTGTGTGTCAAATGTGTTATTAGTTCATCAACATGTTTTAGTTTTCTCACACGTTCATTGTCAATGTTAATGTTCACAGTCATCATCTTAATAATATGTCAGACAGTGAATCATGTAACTCGACTCCAGAAGTATGTGAATGTGTATCTATGTACGGAGACAGGGAGGGGGAGAGAGGGAAGGAGTGAGTGTGTGTGTTTGAAAGAGACAGAGACACTGAGTATAAAGACAAGGACATGTGGCTGTGTGCCAAACACCCCCATTGTGCAAAGCCACAGAGGACAATATTGTTTATAGAAACAACTAGAATGCCACACAGAATCTTCACGCTTCTTCATACCAAAATCTATTTTTTATTCAGCTTGCCTCAGGTTTTTTTTCCGCATCCAATTCATCATTAGAGGCAGAGGAAGCTGGAGAGAGGCAGAGGCAGGGGAGAGGCGGAGGCAGGAGAGTGGCAGAGGCAGGAGAGAGACAGAGGCAGGAGAGTGGCAGAGGCAGGAGAGAGGCAGAGGCAGAAGAGTGGCAGAGGCAGGAGAGAGGCAGAGATATGAGAGTGGCAGAGTCAGGAGAGAGGCAGAGGCAGGAGAGAGGCAGAGGCAGGAGAGTGGCAGAGGCAGGAGAGAGGCAGAGATATGAGAGTGGCAGAGTCAGGAGAGAGGCAGAGGCAGGAGAGAGGCAGAGGCAGGAGAGTGGCAGAGGCAGGAGAGTGGCAGAGGCAGGAGAGTGGCAGAGGCAGGAGAGAGGCAGAGGCAGGAGAGAGGCAGGAGAGAGGCAGAGGCAGGAGAGAGGCAGAGGCAGGAGAGAGGCAGGAGAGAGGCAGAGGCAGGAGAGAGGCAGAGGCAGGAGAGAGGCAGAGGCAGGAGAGTGGCAGAGGCAGGGGAGTGGCAGAGGCAGGAGAGAGGCAGAGGCAGGAGAGAGGCAGAGACAGAAGAGTGGCAGAGGCAGGAGAGAGGCAGAGGCAGGAGAGAGGCAGAGGCAGGAGAGAGGCAGGAGAGAGGCAGAGGCAGGAGAGAGGCAGAGGCAGGAGAGAGGCAGGAGAGAGGCAGAGGCAGGAGAGTGGCAGAGGCAGGAGAGTGGCAGAGGCAGGAGAGAGGCAGAGGCAGGAGAGAGGCAGGAGAGAGGCAGAGGCAGGAGAGAGGCAGAGGCAGGAGAGAGGCAGAGGCAGGAGAGTGGCAGAGGCAGGAGAGAGGCAGAGGCAGAAGAGTGGCAGAGGCAGGAGAGAGGCAGAGTCAGGAGAGTGGCAGAGGCAGGAGAGTGGCAGAGGCAGGAGAGAGGCAGAGGCAGGAGAGTGGCAGAGGCAGGAGAGAGGCAGAGGCAGGAGAGAGGCAGGAGAGTGGCAGAGGCAGGAGAGAGGCAGGAGAGAGGCAGAGGCAGGAGAGAGGCAGAGGCAGGAGAGAGGCAGAGGCAGGAGAGTGGCAGAGGCAGGGGAGTGGCAGAGGCAGGAGAGAGGCAGAGGCAGGAGAGAGGCAGAGACAGAAGAGTGGCAGAGGCAGGAGAGAGGCAGAGGCAGGAGAGAGGCAGAGGCAGGAGAGAGGCAGGAGAGAGGCAGGAGAGAGGCAGAGGCAGGAGAGAGGCAGGAGAGAGGCAGAGGCAGGAGAGAGGCAGAGGCAGGAGAGTAGCAGAGGCAGGAGAGTAGCAGAGGCAGGAGAGCTAAGCACACCACTTATCTCCTAGATGGATGAGTCTTCGTGAGCATTTATCCACTCGCTCCTATTCCACATTCCCCCACTCTACCATTCCTCCACCTGAGCGCAATCCAACATGGAAGCCAAGATCCTTTGCGAAATATAGCGCTCATCGTTAATCCTAGCAAAGAGTCAAAAACATGACCGTTATCTTCTGAACACTCTTGAAAGTCACGTATCAGCAGATGGGTGAGATCATGTGGATACGCTGATGAGTTGTTGGCACGCTGGAAGTCATCGTATCACATTATAGCTCCATCTATGATGTTAAGGACCGCCACAGCGTTATTAAAAATCTTTGTGTTTACCTCAGACAGACTCCGGTGCGCTATCGATTTTTTACCTCGAGAACAACAGAAAAGACCAAGGGAGATGTCCCCCCCCCCCCCCACGGTGAAACAAGCTCCCAGAGAACTGACGGATACCCGAGATGTTTGTCTTGCGTCAGTCTCCAGAACACGGATCGGTTTCTCTCTCTCCCCCCCCTCTCTCTCTTCCTGGAGGAGTTGGGGGAGGGCGGGGGGGGAGGCGTTTTGGTTTCATTTCTGGGGTATGTCCTCCTAAAAGGTTGGCACATACCCCCCATCTGAGCGCCCAGGCGATGGAGGAGACACTCTGGCAAATGTCACATCTGCAAAGGGCAGACAGAGCGCCAAGCCCAGAGAGTTCAGAGCGGTAATTTAATCTGAAGCTCAGGAGAGCTGGCTAGGGGGGGGGGGGGGGGGAGTAGGACGGGGGGGGTAAAGGAGGGGGTGTAATCTGGGTAAACTGAGGTTTGGCGGGGGAACGCCAATCTAATTTTTTTGGGGGGGGGTGGGGCCCCAGAAACGAACGGCGGCGATGATGAGAGTGGCGCTCTCGCTCTGGTTAGCTCCTCGTACAAGGAAGAGCGGCGAGGAAATCCGGTTCGTGTGCTTTGGGGTCGATCGTGAATTGTAACTTGTTTTTCCCAAGACGGTTAGGATGGTCACATGACATATTACACTTTCCAAGTTGAACCAGGTCTTCAAAGTGAATGTATGCTTTAGAGACAGCCTGCAAATCCAAAGGGCTTTACTCTGAAGTATTTCCCTAATGGCCTGTTACTCAACCAACCAACCAGAGGTGAGAGCTGGTGCCCTTGATCTTATCACTCCAGAGACAACACAACCCATATGTCTGCGCTACGTTCTGACAAGATGTCTTCTCCCTCTACTCTGCCCTGCTCCAGTAATGTCTCTAGTCAGATACAGTAGAAACCAAATTGGTTTTTAACCCTTTGGCTCGAAGCCATACACCATAAAACCTGTCTTGGGGTGGCGGGAGAATCATGGCTCTTTCCAGGATGGTGTAGTGAAGAGAGAGATGGAGGTTAGGTTTTTACCTCTTTAAACATCATCAATATCTCATCACACTGGTACTTGAAAGACCTTTGGCAAAATACCTGAATGACCCATTAAGAGATTTGCTTGAAGAAGTATTTCCTTTTAACCTTTTCTGAGATGAACTGCTGGATTATTTCAGGGAGTGACTTTCTGTTCAGTGTGCCAAGAATTTGAAGGGGCTTAACTGTACAAACCTAATATACTGGTAAGGTGATCTGGTCTGGCACATATCTGATGGAGGAGTATCGAGATTCAGAAGTCACTGGGAGGAATCTACATTCAGTCATTTACCAGACGCTCTTATCCAGAGAGACTTACAGTAAGTACAGGGACATTCCCCCCTGAGGAGAGTAGGGTGAAGTGCCTTGCCCAAGGACACAACGTCATGTTGGCACAGCCGGGGTTCGAACCAGGAACCTTCTGATTACTAGCCCGACATCTTCACTGCTGAGCCACATGACTCCCTCTTACTGTCACTTAAAGGAAGTGCATTAATGATAAATGACAGGAGATGATTGGAACCAGCCCCCCCCCCCCACACACACACACACACACTCACACACACACACACACACACAAACACTCTCTGTGTTTTCCTCCGTCCCTCGTTTTTCCCTTTGAGGCTTTGAGGCACGATGACGATTACAATCCAACACCATCGCCACAAGCCACGCTTTTAACCTTTTAACCAAAGTTGAGTTTCCTCTATATGAAAAATCAAAACTAGACTTACTGACTGCCAGGAATATTGACGCATATCTGACTGCATGGTGTAAATCCTTTCCTTGCATGTTGAGCACATCCTGTGTGTTAATAGTGCTGTTGGTTTACAGTGGGCACAGTTTGAATACAGTCCTCATACACGGACATACTTATATGGAGATTGCTTTGGGCTGAGTGTGTCTATATGTACTGTAGTGTGTCTGTTGGTGAACCACAGCACCTCAAAGAGGCATTTCATGTCTCTTAAAGCGTTTGTCTCAGAGAGTAGTTTTGTCTGTGTGTGTGTGTGTGTGTGTGTGTGTGTGCGCGTGTGTGTTCTTGCTTCTGTGGCTTTCAGATTGTCAAAGCAATGTCAATGTTTTGACGTTGAGAAGGAGATAAAAGGTTTGCGGTCGTCCTGTGGACTACCCACTAGTATGAATAAAGTCCTTAAACTTCAGGCAGCTCTCTGGACAGGCCCTGGGTCCTACAGGGCAGTCTGTCAGCCATCTTGGGGTATCCTCTATCACAGCTTCTGTCTATGAAAATCCAACACATCTTCCTGTTGTGGTTTTCATCTGTCAGCACTGCTCGTGTACGAACTTCATCTTTGGCAAAATGCGTAAGGCCACGAACAGTAGAACATTCAAAATTTGAATATCCCCATGATATCCAGGGAATATCTATCAGCGTGGAAATAAATCACGATAAAAGTTACAGCTGGTGCGTCGAACTGCAGTCCGATTTGAATCGCTTCAAGGCTGACCGTGAAACAAAAAGCTTATAAAAAGTCGAGCAAATTACACGAATGAAAAGCGCGAGGGCGGGGGGAAGTCAAACGAAGTTAAATGTACGCTGTGGCCATCGCCGCAACAAATCATGGGAGGAGGCCAGAAGACCCAAGGATATGTCAGAGTTAGCCTATAAACTCCACACTACCTCGACGATTCATCACACTACTAATCCTTCTGGAACAGACTGGCCCAGCTGAGCTGGTGAGAGGGCTGCGTGTGTGTGGGTGTGTGTGTGGGTGTGTGTGTGTGTGGGTGTGTGTGTGGGTGTGTGGATGTGTGTGTGTGTAGGTGTGTGTGTGGGTGTGTGTGTTTGTATGGGTGTGTGTGGGTGTGTGTGTGTGTGTGTGTGGATGTGTGTGTGTGTGTGTGTGTGTGTGTGGGTGTGTGTGGGTGTGTGTGTGTGTGGATGTGTGTGTGTGTGTGTGTGGGTGTGTGTGTGTGTGGATGTGTGTGTGTGTGTGTGTGTGGGTGTGTGTGTGAGATGGACAGAGAAAATGAGAGCAATGGGAAAGAAAGAGTGAAAGATGGGGATGCGGAGGGAACTGACAATAAATTGTTATAATGACAGTGCGTGGGTGTGTTATATAAGAGTAAAATATGTTTGTGTATAATGCGGTGTGTGTGTGTGTGTGTGTGTGTGTGTGTCAGTACATGGGAGAGGGTGTTAAGGAGGAGGTAAGGACACCCTGTAGCAACAATCCTGAAAGTCAGATGGTTGAGCGGTTTGGGAATCGGGCTAGTAACCAGAACATTGCTGGTTCAAACCCTGACTGTGCCAACATGACATTGTGTCCTTGGGCAAGGTACTTCACCCTACTTTCCTCAGGGGGAATGTCCCTGTACTTGCTGTAACTTGCTCTGGATAAGAGCGTCTGATAAATATAAATGTAAAGAGATCAAACTTTATAGCACTCCTATTCCTAACCACTCCTTTAAATATGTTCTGACTATGTCTCTCTCTCTGACTCTCCTGTATGAATGCATGTCTCTCTCTCCTCCCTCTCTCTCCTCCCTGTCTCTCCTCCCTGTCTCTCCTCCCTCTCTCTCCTCCCTGTCTCTCCTCCCTCTCTCTCCTCCCTCTCTCTCCTCCCTCTCTCTCCTCCCTCTCTCTCCAGGGCTTCTCTAATGTGTCGGAAAGCTGAAGGCACCCAGAGAGAGGTCTTCCTGTGGGCAGTGAGCTTGGTGGAAGCGATTAAAAAAGGATCTGGGTGGAAGAAGGTTGTTATCACTGCATTTGATTTATCACTTTCAGCTGGGAGAGCGTGGGCGCTCCAGAGACATCCATACATGTCCAGGTGTGGGTGGCTTCATCCAGGAGCAGAGGCACAGCCAGGCCCCGCCTACTGGACCTTCTGACCTTCTGACCACCTGCGAGGCGCTGCCAGAAAGACACTCGAAAACATCAGGACAGCGGCCATTAATACCCAAGGTGACATGAGGATCACAGTCATGGCGGCCCTGCTGTTACCAAGGAAACACAGCCTGGGGGGCGGGGGGGGGGGCTTGACCGGAGGCTGCAGAGATCTGGGCGAGGCCAGGAGGCTGGGGAGGTCTGGGTGAGGGCAGGAGGCTGTGGAGGTCTGGGCGAGGACAGGAGGCTGTGGAGGTCTGGGCGAGGGCTGGAGGCTGTGGAGGTCTGGGCGAGGCCAGGAGGCTGTGGAGGTCTGGGCGAGGCCAGGAGGCTGGGGAGGACTGGGCGAGGGCAGGAGGTCTGGGCGAGGGCTGGAGGCTGTGGAGGTCTGGGCGAGGCCAGGAGGCTGCAGAGGTCTGGGCGAGGCCAGGAGGCTGAGGAGGTCTGGGCGAGGGCTGGAGGCTGTCGAGGTCTGGGCGAGGCCAGGAGGCTGGGGAGGTCTGGGCGAGGCCAGGAGGCTGAGGAGGTCTGGGCGAGGCCAGGAGGCTGGGGAGGTCTGGGCGAGGCCAGAAGGCTGGGGAGGTCTGGGCGAGGCCAGGAGGCAGAGGAGGTCTGGGCGAGGGCTGGAGGCTGTGGAGGTCTGGGCGAGGCCAGGAGGCTGGGGAGGTCTGGGCGAGGGCTGGAGGCTGTGGAGGTCTGGGCGAGGCCAGGAGGCTGGGGAGGTCTGGGCGAGGCCAGGAGGCTGAGGAGGTCTGGGCGAGGCCAGAAGGCTGGGGAGGTCTGGGCGAGGCCAGGAGGCTGAGGAGGTCTGGGCGAGGCCAGAAGGCTGTGGAGGTCTGGGCGAGGCCAGAAGGCTGTGGAGGTCTGGGCGAGGCCAGGAGGCAGAGGAGGTCTGGGCGAGGCCAGAAGGCTGTGGACAAAGTCGACCTCGGCTTGCGGTGTTTCTAGTGGCAGTTCAGAGGATCGTTAACTAATGACTGTGCCAGTTATTTATTTTTTGGGGCGGGCGGGGAGGCAGGGGGGCGAGGGGGGGGCGAGGGGGGGGCGAGGGGGGGGCGAGGGGGGGGCTGGTTCTCACACACCGCGCAGCGTTCAGAGTGGTCAGCGTCACAGATGGGTGCACATGTTGAAAACACACGTCCCAGAAGAGTGATGCTCTCACGCCATGAGGAAGCCTGGCTGTAGGCTTGCACTCCTGCTGCAGAAATTCCTCTGGGCACTTTGATGGTTCGCTGTTGTTTGGAGGAGTTGAAGATGAGATGGGGGGGGGAGGCAGGGCGGAGGCAGGGAGGGAGGGAGGCAGGACGGAGGCAGGGAGGCAGGCACTTTGATGGTTCGCTGTTGTTTGATCTTTTGAAAGAGTCCAGTGTGTGAATGACTATCGCACACTTACCATAAATGACACAAACAGTTCCTTGTATGCATGGGAAAGAAGTTATCGCGCGCTCTGCGCAACGTTCGAGAAAATACATCTCACTAAAGATGATAGATCATGGTTTTGAAAATGCCGGTTTTATTATTCTTTGTGAGTCCTCTGGACACCAGCGCATCATCAGAATACTCTGTAACAAAGCTCAGAAACATCCAGTTCATACTTCCCTGCCTCTGGAACGAGAATACAAAGGTCATCCTCACCCTAGTGAAATAATGAGCGTGTGATTCCATCAGGGGAGGCGGACTTTATTAAGAACAAATCTGATCTGTCTCGAGGAGGAGATGGAAGAGCGCTGAGGCGAGTGATGCATCATGTTTTTTTGGGACGTGCGAGACACTTTTGATTGGAGTCCAACTACAACACAGCTTGAAGATGACGTCTTCTTAACGCTCACAGCTCTGACTGACAAACAGGTCGATGACTGTATTCATATCTGATGAAAACTGCAGAACTGGGAGGTTCACTGTTAGGGGAAACCAGAGAAGACCGACTTGGGAAGAACATTCGTTCTGTTCTGAAAGGGTTCGAGTCGATGAACACAGTGGACACGCCCCTCTTTAGTGGTTTTCTGGCCACAAGGTTGCTGCATTAACCTTCCATCAAAGACTCACCCTAACGCATAGACAACCTTCAACATTCATTGATTGAGAATGACTTCCGGATGAGGTTGGAAAAGTCTTGATTTGAAATCAAGTGTCCAGATGACTACTTCTGAAACCCTTTCTACAGTCACATGCACATGGAGTCATTTATCAGATGCTCTTATCCAGAGTGACTTACAGCAAGTACAGGGACATACCCCCTGAAACAAGTAGGATGAAGTGCCTTGCTAAAGGACTCAGCTGTCATGTTGGCACAGCCAGGGTTCAAACTGGGTTCCTTCTGATTACTAACCCTAACCGCTAAGCTACATGACTCCCCCGTTATGTTTCCATTAAACACATTTCATCGTCGTCATCTCATGGACCTGCTGGGAATAACCCTAACCCTTTAAGATTCTACCTGTGTCTTTGTGTCCAACCAGGAAAAGAGGCCGACGTCATCACAGCGTCTGACCGTGCCCAGGAGGAGGTGAGCTGGGTGTTTAACCCTGATCTCAGGCGGGCGCTGGGGACAGGGAGCGAGGGGATTCTGAACTTCCATTAGTAAGAACACAGCACTTTATGGAAGGAGACAGGGTCAACAGGGGGGGGGGGGGATTCAGTTACCTTATTGGGGAGCGTGCTCACTCAAATGGCCCTGGTGCACGGGGGGGGTCCGCCCCCCCCGACTATTAGCTTACATTAAGCATGGAGAGAGGACCGTACCACCGGTGGCGCTGGGGTGGGGGTGGGGAGCGAGGGGGAGGCGGGGCGGTGCGGGAGGGGGGGGGGGGTAGGTGAGGCAAGTTGCGAAACAGCTGCAAAACATAACCAATGGCTTTTTCACAGACAAAGGGAGCAGAGTCAGGCTCCAACCCCAAACATGTTCAGTCATTTATCAGACTCTCTTATCCAGAGAGACATACAGCAAGTACAGGGACATTCCCCCCTGAGGAGAGTAGGGTGAAGTGCCTTGCCCAAGGACACAACATCATGTTGGCACAGCCAGGGTTCGAACTGGAGAAACTTCTGATTACTAGGCCAACTCAACCCCACTGCGCCACATGACTCTGCGAGGGAGGGAGGGAGGGGTTCTTCGGGGGTGCTGGGTGGCCAAATGCACCGCACGTGTTGCATGCATGCAAACAGATGGCCACACACACACACACACACACACACACACAGATGTCACGTTCTGCTTTAACACATCCCGCTCTGAATCTCGGTACATTTGTTTGATCACAAAATGGCAAGAAATCACACATAATGTCCCTGGTACCAGAGTAAGACTAACAAGGCTAACAATATATGTGCTGCCCTTAATGAATCAGCCATTAATAGAAGTTTAAAGAAGCGTAGACTGTGGCACTGCTACACACTTCTTTACTGTGTATTTGTTGTGGTGTGTGATCCATTATTGGTGTGTATTTATCTTGAAATACAACGATTATGGTTGTTTCAAGTCAAGGCTGTTCTATATTCCAGAAGTCAACATCCTCCTGTACAGAACTTCAGTTAAGCTTGAATCCTAAACAGCACGTTTATTAAGCATTTCTCTCTAACGTTCAGAAAGGGAGAGAGAGAGAGAGGAGGAGGAGGAGGACAGGGATGAATTTGCACCCAGGGCCCGATGCTAAGGCCTCACCCAGCAAGCTTGACTGCTGGGCCACCAGGTTGTGACCATCTGATAGTCCTATTACAATGTTTGTCACACAATTTCCTCACCAGAGCTCGTCTACGTCGCTGAGCGATTCGATAGCCGGCGTACCATCCATCGCTGTGTTTGGACGGCGCTACACGCTCTCTGCCCCGAACACACTCTCCATGTTCTCTCTTTCTTTTACTACACGTGTAACACAGCCACAAACCTCTTTTATCACTTCCTCCCTCCCAAGCCTGCCTTTCAGCCCTACTCATTAGGCAGTGAGAGGAAATGAAGAATCTGTAAAAAGGGCAGGGCTTCATTAAGCACTGTAAACCGTACACTTAGAATGACAAAAGATCCCGTAAAAACACACACACACACTCTCTGGAGCCGTGCCAGAGAACCTATTTAATTCCTCCAGCTGCTTGCGTGACGCCGCGAGCGACAAATCACTTCGCTGCAGCTCGCATTTGCGAACGACAATGACATGAAACAATGACATGAAACATGCACATGAGTGTAAAATGGCTGCAGACTGCATGAGTACGGGGGGGGGGAGTACGGGGGGGGGGGGGTAGTACGGGGGTGAGGGGGGGAGTACGGGGGGGAGGGGGGGAGTACGGGGGGAGTGGGGGGGAGTACGGGGGGGGAGGGGGGGGGAGTACGGGAGGGGGGGGGGGGGTTCCCCAGACTTGTGATGTTAGCACAGCCTGTCTAACCACCACACTACAAGCGACCATCTTGTTGTACACTTCGGCTCGAGTGCGTAATTATATCATCTGTGAATTACGTTCGACAGGTAGTGAGTCAAATCTATTACACACACTGTGATGGTAAATTATCAGGGAAAATGACATGTGCAGTCCTGTGAATTTGTCATTTTCCGAACTGAGACAGCGAAGAGAAAAACCCCGTTTGAGCGAGGATGAATAGCAGCGTCTCTGTGTGGGGTTTTCCTGGGATACACAGATGAATCTCAGCGCTCCAGAAACTGAACTAGAGTATTTAGCTTGGAAGAGTCGAGGTGCTACATGACTGCTGGAACGCTGACGCCCGTAAATCCTCACCCTCTTCGCTCCTTCGAACCCGGGCCTTATCCGTGTCCCATGTTGCAGGAGATGAGGTCTTTGGTACCGACCCACAACTGAAAGTTAACTGGAAAATTGTGTACGGGTAATGCCTGCACATACGCCAAGAGCATTTTCTTTGCTTCGCGTAATAAAAATACGACACAACACAGATATCCTCTCTAGTTGCCTTACACTGCATCCAGGGTGTGTATTTAGTTCGCTGTTCGTTTATTTGACTGCGTTTTTATTTTAAGCAAAAGTACGATGGAGTTTGAGTTGCCTTTCTGGCCTTGCAAACCTTTATTCCGAGCATATCAACTAAATCACTTGTGGTATCCCAGAAAAACAGGACACCTCGTAAAACTCAGAAAAAGCCCTCCTGTTTTAACTAACTGCAGAGACAGACTGAATCAGAACTTTTGTGAAAGAGCGCTTGTATCAGAGGGAATGTGTGGATGTGTGTGGGATGTATTTCTATACTGTATTATACTGTATTTCTATACTGCATTATACTGTATTTCGTTACCCTGTACTTGTACCTGTGTAACCTGTGACAATAAAGTTGAATCATCTAATCTAATGTGTGGAGGGAAGGTCAAAGGTCATCAAGTTTTAAACTGCCCTTTCTGACTTTCAGGCCCTCTCTACCCAGGAACACAGACAACAGGGAGTCATGTGGCTGAGTGGTTAGGGAGTCTGACTAGTAATCAGAAAGTACCTGGTTTGAACCCCGGCTGTGCCAACATGATGTCCTTGGGCAAGGCACTTCACCCTACTTGCCTCAGGGGGGAATGTCCCTGTACTTACTGTAAGTCTCTCTGGATAAGAGCGTCTGATAAATGTAAAAATGTAATTAATGAACTTGCAAGCCTGGTTGTCTCATGGCCATCAACAATACATTAAAACTCTGCTGAACAATGTTCCATTGTGAGTCACAGAAGTCAACATGGAGTCATATTATCAGACGCTCTTATCCAGAACGACATACAGTAAGTACAGGGACATTCCCCCCTGAGGCAAGTAGGGTGAAGTGCCTTGCCCAAGGACACAACATCATGTTGGCACAGCCAGGAATCAAACCGGCAACCTTCACTTCCTTCACTAGCCCAACGCCCTAACCGCTCAGCCACCTGACTCACTGTCAACCGACCTACAGCAATGTTAAACCCCTCCCCCTCTCCTGCTCATTGCTATACGGTCTGACCTTCAACCTTTCAATCTCATTTACTCAGATCAGAATGAGATCATATTGAGGAAAGGAGGACCAGGGAGAGAAAATGGATGAAAAAAGCGACAGAAGAGATGATTGAAGAGAGAGTCGGGTCAGCACAGTCAGGCTGTAACCGGAAACCAGTTTCACCGATGGCGTAACGGTGTCAGCCATCAAATCGCATCATCTAATTCCTGGAAAAGTGTGGATTTGTCTGGGATTATGCGGATGTTTGTTGTGCCTGTGTGGTCTAGAGTCTTTGTCGTGTAGTGTCAGAGGTCACAGCCTGGCGTTGGTCACGGTCTCTGGGAAAAGGCCAACAGTTGGCGTTGATAAAGGTTTGCGGCAGTCGCTCAGCCCCCCCCGCACCTGTCACTGCGAGGAAGCGATTGTTAAACTGCGTTTCTGATTGTTTGCGATGGAAGGAAATGTTTTATGACACGCTCCGAATCCAATCGGATATCTTTGAAGTCCACATTTGCAAGTGTAAACCAATCTTCTTCTTTTCTAATCTAAAGATTTTCCTCATCCTGTGCATGGAGACCCTCACTTAACACATTGCCTGAGTAATGTATCGTAAGATAAATGCTAATCCTAAACATGCGTATTCTGTCAACCGTCCCAAACCAGAACATTCCCTGGGTCACACTAGACCTTTATCAAAAGTCGACATCGGATTCACACCCAAAGCGTTGTGAACCAGCAAAAATGGCGCTCGTTCTTTGACGAAGTTGACCACAAAACCTTCATCAAAACCACACAATGCTGTTCTGTAGCGAAACTCCGCTATTCCATTCTGACGCTGTGAAGTTGACCGAGAACGATTCGAATGCTGATTGAGAGTTAGGGTCCGTTGGGCGTCAGTCAAAGAGCTAATGCAGCTCCAAGCACTTTCAAATACAGTGAACCCTCGAACCCCGGATTTGCAAATCGTGCATTGTGTTCTGCATTCTGATTGGCTAAACAGTCTCTCCAACACAAACCTGTGCATCAATAAAGTTGCGGTTTACAGGATACAGTACTTTTATTTGTTAAACAAATGCTAGGGCCTGTAAAAGGGTTTGTTCTTTGGTTGAAATATATAAAAGAGTATTTAATTGTATAATAATTTAAAAGTCAGGTTCCTACGTCGCGGATTTCGCTTATCACGAGGTTTTTTTGGAACGTAACCCCGGTGAAAAACGAGGGTTCACTGTACTGATGTTGGAGCTTCGTCTCTCCTTCCCAGACATGGCAGTGAAGCAACAGCAAGATCGAAATCCAAACAACTCCAGAACACTTCCATGTCAAAGCGGACCCAAATAACAATATGTACTATTAAAAACAAGCAAGAAAAATAATCCTGACCATAAAAGTTTCATAAAACCGAACTTGGCCTTTAAAAGTGCAGGTCCCACGATATATTATGATGGAATTTCCTTCCAAGCAAACAGCACCCCTGTGTATCTGTTTTGTTTTTATGTTGATTTTGTTTTGTTTTTTTTTTACCGAACTTACGGTTTTAACACATTTTTTCCTTTTTTAATTTTTACTTTAACAAACATTATGATTCCATTTTCTGGCAGAAGTTCTCATTTTTTTGGGGTTGTGTTTCATTTTCCATACAAAGAGTCGTTTTGTCTCTAGAATTTCTAGAAGAATCCATTAAGGGTATTCCAGACCTGCGCCTAAAACCTTCAGAGCAACAGGCCCACTTTTAAAGACCCCCCCCCCCCCCCCCCACACACACACACAGACACCCACCCCTCCTACGAATAACCCAGGTGGTATCGAGGGGGCAAGGCCCTCGCTCTCTCTTGCCCCCCCTCCCCTCTTCCACCTTAATTCAGACCAGCAGACTCAAGGCTCCGGTGTGGGTTCGACTCTAGCCAAGACAATCTCCATGGAAGACCCTACAGACCTCCACACTCTAACCCTAACACTTAGAAACAGACTCCACATATTCCCCCAGAAGGCCCATCGTCATTGGAAGTCACTGTGGAGTTCGTCCAGACTGCTGGTTCATTTAGGCGTCCCTGTTTTTATTTAACATATCAGACTGCCAATGAAATAAGAGCGTATAAATATATCACCTGCTGACTCGTGATATTGTTTGACAGGATCTAACATGTGTTCTGTTCTGTTGATATTTCAGTAGCGTTCAGAAGTTCAACACATTGTGGTCTCAGATGACCCAATCACATCACAGATTCATCCCTAATGATGCAAAACACAGAAACAACTTATCCATCTTTTATTATTACTGTTGAGTCCAACAACACAGAACACTGAAAAGCTTTAAATGACTCTGGAATGTGAGAGAACTGTGTTTTATCTGGTCCATGTGGTATGAATGTAGAGTTGAACTGACTACAAGGTGAAAAGTGTCCAAAATAGTTCAACCCCAAAATACTATCAAATTATACGTATATATATTTTACATCAATTAAATAAATTTTACTAACAAAATAAATGTGAATATTTTATTTTTATTTTTGTATATATAGGTTGCAACAGCAGAAACAGGAGGATGTGAATAGATAAAACTTAAAAAAATCGAATTACACCAATTATAAACAGAATGTGGTTAGTGTTGTAACACAGGCTTACTAAAAACACTTACAGTTTAACAGTTTGACTGATTATTTTAGTTTGACTGATTATGACAGGAAAAACACAAATTAGATATGCTATTTTCACAACACATTTAACAGTGCAGTAAACAATTAAGGTCCCAGTGTAAGTGGTATATCGCTAATTCTATTATATGCCAAACAAACAATGTGATACTGAATTATGCAAATAACATCGTCTTGACTGCCTCTATGGCAGAAGGCTTCAGCTGTGTTGTCTTGCAGGACATCAAGCCACTTCCCAGGGGCAGCTCTCTGCCACCAGGCTGGTGTGACTCTGGAGGCTGGGAGGGCAACCCCGGAGATCACACCTGACCCCGGTGTGTCAACAAAAATAGCACGTGAAAAAAAAAGCAGGGGAGCCGGACAGACCCTCCACACCACGAGACCCCCCCCCCCCCCCCCCCATCTCCGGCACGCTCACAGTCTGATAAGATGCGTCTCTCTGCGCGTCCTCTGCCTTCTCTAATGACAAAATATAGTGAAATTATATAATAATAATAATACATTTTATTTATATAGTGCTTTTCAAGGTACTCAAAGTCGCTTTACAGACAATAAAATCATCATAAAAGTTTCACGTTAAAAACATAGTACATTCATCACATATTAAAAGCCGTTCTAATAACCAGTTAAGTCAGTTTTGATTTTTGAAGGTGAAGTGAAATGAAGGTTTAAGGAGCCTATCAAATAAGCTCCACACAATAACAGCGTTGCATCGCGGCAAATTTAATTAAATATTAGCCAGGAAAACAACAAAAAAACTCCAACCCAGCTAATATTAAGTATCCTAGGTTATTTAATTAAAAGACGCATGAATAATTAATAATAAAAAAGACGCAAAAACGTTTAAGTTGATGAATTATCAATTTAATACTCAAGGGGACGAACTGAGACATGTTTTAAACATGCAATTGGCTTTAAATCTCGGCTCTAGTAGCAGATTGTGAATAAGCCTGTGAATGTGCGTGTTACTGTGTGTCTCTTCTATCACCTGTTCTTCCACCATTTTACTGGATCATTAAAATAAACTCAAGAGATTGGAAAAGCTAAACTTTGGCTGGATAACACTTTCTAGATAGAAGCTCACTAACTTTATGAGTGGTACTGTACGTGTTTGTTTCAACGGACAATATTTGAATTCATACAATAATCATGTTGGTTAAAAAAAGACAGTGTTTATAGGTATGGGAATAATGTCTAGTTTTGAAAAAGAGAGAAAACTAACACAGTGATGTTTGACTACAATTGGTTGACAAACATTTTCATAATAAGGTTCACAGGATCATTCAATGCGTACCTTAGGTGAAAGAAAACCAGACAGTCATATAAATTGATGCATTTTCAGTGACTTAATTAACAAATAAAGTTCGAGATGTCATCTCTGACACGAGTCTAAAAACTTGGAAGCGTATCGAGGTTTAATTTGACATAGTGCGGGCAGAGAATGTGAATTCTAGGCTTTAACGTTTACATTCTTTAAACTTCTACAGCCTTTTACCTAAAATATACGTTCTGCCTTGAAGGTGTCCTGAAATAGGAGGGAACCTGTATATGTATACTTTTTAAATGTATTTTATTTATAAATTAGTGAAGTATTAAGGTATTGTACATGTGTAATGGTTGATTTTTTCTCATTTTCTCTTCGCACTCTTGTCAATACCCTGTTGACCAAAATAAATACAACAAAATATTTAAAAATAAAAAAAACATTCAGCATTTGCCTAGTTTATGCCCCAGGCTATTATGTAAATAAAGTCGGTATAGAAGTAAGTGTAGAGTAATATACCTCCTATAAAAGGACTATAAACTATGTAATGCCGAGGGAACAGCCTGTTTTGGTGGCAGGTGATCTTTACTTCTCAAAAGGAAAAGAAAACATTTTCTCCTGATCTTTAAATAAAAGTTTGCAGAGTTCCCAGTGTAAAGCAGCTTCATTTAACAAACTAGGATTAAAACACTTGGACACTTCCCTAAAGTGCAGCACAGTTCACACGGATCACTTTAATTCACTTACTGCATTGGAAATAAAACATAATTATACATTATAGATACTTTAAAACAGTGAGCAGCGAGGGGACAGGGCCCCATACTGACTCATACTGAGACAGAACCTGAACACTAGTGATAGACTGACCTTAACCCTCCTGAGATAAGAGAGGCTAGCCTGTGGACATCAGGGGAGTTTTTAAATCAGTAAAAAACGAAAATATATTGACTAAATTGGGCGGAAACTGTCCATCTTTTGGTTCAGGAATGTCTGCGGTGTGTCCCGCAGGGGGGCGCTGTGGCCCCGTGTCTGAGGAGCGGGGGGGGGGGAAGAGTGACAGCTGCTTTAAGCAGAACCCCTCCTCCTCCTCTCTCTCTCCCTCCACTCTTCTCTTGTTCCTGCACAGCCCTCCGTCATTCCAGTGCACACAGGCAGCGGAGCCGCACACACACACACGGAGCAGCAGTCTTCACAGACCCGCCGATCAGTCTCTCAGGGACTCACCGTACAGAAACCAGGGGAAACACACTGTATCATGTCGGTGTGTGTGAACATGCAGAGCTGGACTATATGACTGTTCTGACCCAGGATCCTGGATCTGTACACCTTGACTACTGAGAAGAAGTAAAACGGACCATTCCCAACCAGTTCAGCCACACGAACCTGGATTTCCATTTCGGTATTCCTACTGGACTAACGTAAATCCTCCTGGAAATATGCGCTCAATTGTTGCCCGCAACTGAATAACTTGTCTTCGCTGGTTCGTTTTGTAAACCCCAGATACAGACTGACCTGGGGGGGATTTACGCACTCTTCTCCGGCGCAACGGAAAGAGAGAAGCCTGGTCCTGCGCCATCCTGCTCCAGACCTCCGCAGACTGCCGTGTTCTCTCTGGTTTATGGAGGAAACTTTGGCTTCTGGGGCTTGACGACGCCGGGTTAGGGTGTGTGGAGCGGCTGGACAATTGGGATTGTATCCACATACCGTCCAGTGCATCGTGAACATGGATTACTTTCTGCTTCTCTGCAGCTTCATGCTGCCCATAGTGGCGGCTGTTGAAGGTAAGACGCATTCTTTTCTTGTTTTTTTTTTTTTATTCTGTGGCTCCGTGGTCCGATCTGTTTTTTGGGGGTTTGAGTTCAGTCTGGTATGTGGAGGTTAGTCCACACTGCGCGTATTGTGGAGAGGACCTGTCCCTCTGGATAACATGGAAGTAGGTCCCGGTCCTCCTAATTACACTCTAAGGTCTTTTTTTCGGTGAACACAGCACATTTCAAACCTCAGTTCTGTCTCGTATTTCCACCATATCAGATGATTTGGTCTCTCCTGTGCTCATCAGATCTCCTTGTCAGGAGGTCCTCCCAACACACATCTAGACCTTTGTTATGCATTCTCCTATCAGTCATGGACCAGATCCATGTGTATTCCCGTCTTTAAGATGGTTCCTTCTCCTTGTTGCCCGGTTTTCAGTCTTGTTGCCTGGTTTTCAGTCGTGCCTTTTAGGAGATGAGGCAGCCCTGGATCCCAGCAGGGGTCAGAGCCCGGAGCGTCCCCCGGGCAGAGCGCACTGAGCTCGGATACTTTCCCTTCAATCAGCCGGTCACTTTTTAGATCCCCCATAGAATGAATTTTCTAAATCGACTATTAAATATTGTAGCCGTTCGAATTAAACAAATTAAATAAATTAATTCTGGATTTTTATTACAGGCTGTATGCAATAGAGAAATAATTGTAACGCGTCTATAGTAAAAAAATATATATATATATATATTAGTAATTAATTCAATAATTATTCATTATTCAAAAATTGGTCTCCTTATTATTCCGACAAATTTATGATGAATTTACTGTTCATTTTGGAACTTTTTTTTACTATGTTGTAGTCCTACACGCACAGTCTCACTGTTTCCGTTGAAACCGTGAAAAATGCTCTTTGAAGGTGGATGTCCTTCCTTGTTTTAAAGAACCTTGTTTCAACACAATGCCTGCACTTTCCTGTGGATTTGCGACGTGTCAATAGTCCGAAGAACCGGAATATTCTATCTGCATGTGGCCTAATTCTCTGGAGCCTGTCTGTTGATGTGTGGGTCCCGGTTCCACTGGTCTATCTCCTGGAACCCTTTTCCACTTGTTTGGCATCTTTTCCAAGCATTTTTTAAATTAACTTAGATGATTTTAAAAATATATATTATGTTATATTTTGATTCACCCAGACAGCTCATTATTCATCCGGTCTGGTAGCAGTAGAATTCTCATTATTCAGATACCAACAACAGACCAACTTATTTCACTTTCAAGGTTTAAACGTTTCCTTACATGTTTAGATCCTAGTTTGTCTCAGCTTAATGAAGACCTTTCATCTTCATAGCGGTAGAGAATAAAGCACAACCCCATCCTGAGGGTCAGAATAATATAAATCTTATCTGATAAGGTGCATTTCATGTGCGCTCTCAGCCCTTCTGATAAAACTGTGTAGTGTAGCCTGTATCTTATATTAAATAACCTGTTCACATAACCTGCAACACATTGACTTATGTTAAGAAAGCCTTTGTTAAGTGCAGACGATTCATTGTTGTATTCAGGGACAGTAAAGTGGAGCTGAACTTAACCATACTGTTTGGAATTGAATGTATTTCGTTCAAACTATCTATTTGCATTGTCAGGGGGGGTCATAAATGTCCTTGCTGGCCTGTTTAGAGCTAAGCTTGGTAATATGGAGAGGTGATTTAGGACTTCTTAGAGAGATAAAGCAGTTTATGGGGTTGTGGGCAAAGGAAACAATATGGCCATAAGGGTCCAAGCAAGCGCTTTGACTAAAACCTTTAACAACTGTTCTTTCCCCTCACATTATTATTACGAAAAATGTGATCCGTCAACAATAATCGCACGTTTTTATCATGCAGGGATACGAAATCCTCATAGGCCATGGATCTCAGATTAGGCCCAAGTATCGAAGTTCATCATTCCAGGGACTGTTGCATTA
Organism: Neosalanx taihuensis; assembly: GCA_030340665.1. Classification (NCBI taxonomy): domain Eukaryota; kingdom Metazoa; phylum Chordata; class Actinopteri; order Osmeriformes; family Salangidae; genus Neosalanx; species Neosalanx taihuensis. The sequence continues at coordinate 944,262 of CM059312.1, forward strand.
TTCATGGGACATGAAGCATTCCTGATGAGCCTACAGAATGCCCTACAGGGCTGTTTGGCTGGCCTGATTTGGGAAATAAATAGCTGTTCCTGAATGTCACAGCATGTACTTGTGGTGAAGAATTGTAGAAACCTGTTTGGTTGTTATAAAAGGTGATAATGCAATTTGTCCTGATGGTTAAAGCCATGCACACAGTGAATCCAGGTATTTGGTCCAATATTGCAGTGTAGTAGTCAGGAAATATGATGTTATTTACAATTATAGGCAAAAAAATATTCTATCGTTAAAAGAATACACTTTCTTACAACTTGCAATTCACCATTGCTATCTTTTGAGGGAATTACAATGTCCTTAAAGTCATTGTCTCGCACAGTCTGTATAAAACGTAGATTTGGTCAACTGCATTTTAGTGTGGGCCTGTACAAGGATCAATTCATCTTTCTGAGGAGTAAATGGTGTTATTGACGTCTGTTTGAAGGATGTGAAACAGCCAACACTATAGGATGTGTTAGGCTCAGTCTAACAGGAGCAAAGCTGAACCTAACTGCTGGGGTGTTTATAATAAATCAAACATCCCATTAGAAAGCCTTTTTCTAAAATACAGGCACTGGGTAGAACTATGTTGTCCTGAGTTCTCGGAGGGAACAGCTGTTTACATGCGGTGCTTTGTAGAAATATCCTGATTATTTCTCGCAAAACCGAACACGCTGGTAAAAGGTCATGTTTTCAGTTCAAACCCATCTGTGTGTGTGTGTGTGTGTGTGTGTGTGTGTGTGGCCCTGAGCGCCCAGCCACAACACACTAGGGTCTGAAGCACTTGATGTTTTTATTTTCTCTTTTTTGAGGGTCTTCAGTCGGCCTGTCCCCTGGTTTCCAGCTGGCAGACAGCCTATCACAGTTTCTTACTCTGTCATTCTCTCCTTTACTGGCTCTCATCATCATATGCTGTTCTTTGGGAAATCAGCGGGGGCCATTTTGTCCGGCAGCCCGGGCGCTGTGTTGCATAAGGCCCCTGGCCTCAGCAGGATAACCGTGTGGAGACTAAAAGACCCGTTGCAGAATTGACAGATAATTTACTTTTAGGTTTATAAGTCTAGTTTTCATTTACATGTAGTAATTTATCAGACCTTTAAAGAGGAGGGTCTGTACATCTGCAAAATAGAACTGACTGAAGAGAAAAACGAAAAACGAAAATAGTAAAGTTCCACCAACCTTTATCCCTGCGATAGTCCTACCAGAGAAAGATCATTAACATATTAAATGAGATGAAAAACCGATTTTAATTCGATTCGAATTCGAATTTTGATTCATTTAGATAAAACCCAAAAACACGAAACAAAGTGAGCTTGAAATACAACAATAACAAACGATGAAAACTTTAAACCTGAAGTTAGGCGTTGGGCAGTGTTATTACTTTTTCCACTGCATGACAATTATGACACATTGACTACGAGCAATTTTCACCTAAGTTAGTAAAACAGATCGGCCTGGGACAGTTCTACAATCGTCCAGCTATTTTTAGTACCAGTGATTTATCGCTGCGACTGGAAAAGTTAATCACGGAAATACCATTGGAACCTTTTTTTAATTTAATTTTTGGTCGGTTCAAAACCAACTTCTAAAATCTCAACAATATTTTTTGTAGACCTTATAGCTTTCAGTTTACACAAATCCAAATCCTAAAGGTTAATGATCATGCAAATAATTGAATAGTGACATGTTTATTACTCATACTAACATTAATTTGACAAATTATACCCAATCATAATTTATTACAATAATACATATAGAAACTGTATTTATTTCATGGCAAAAATATGTTGTAATTATATATGATGACTTGAATAACAATTAAGGATTTTGTTTTGGAATGGTGGGATCTTGACTGGAACCAGACCTCATTAAGATCGCATTAACTCATCATGAGAAATCAAATGGTATATCTGAAGAACAGACCATCCCTACATGAACTACCTTTTCAACAGAAAGAAAGAAAATGTCTTTTTTCTCTCTTCTTTTCCCCTGAATCGGTTGATAGGGCCCCAGCGGGTTGAAAGGTCACATGCTAAGGAGAGCCTATGCTGAGCAGATGTACACTGTCTTTGGTTCAGATTGGTGTAAGGAGCTCAGAGGGGAGGTGGGGGTGGGGAGGGAGAGGGGGAGGGAGGGAGGGAGAGAGAGGGATGCAGTTGGACGGTTGATGGGGGTGGGAAGGCCTGGAACCAGGGGGGAGTTCTGATTGGAGCTGACAGGCTTATGGAGGCTGTGGGAGCGTGGAGCGCTGAGCTCTCTGCTCCTCTCTGCTCCTCTCTGCTACTCTCTGCTCCTCTCTCTGCTCCTCTCTGCTCCTCTCTGCTCCTCTCTGCCCCTCTCTCTGCTCCTCTCTGCTCCTCTCTGCCCCTCTCTCTGCTCCTCTCTGCTCCTCTCTGCTCCTCTCCTCTCTGCTCCTCTCTGCTCCTCTCTGCTCCTCTCCTCTCTGCTCCTCTCTGCCCCTCTCTCTGCTCCTTTCTGCTTCTCTCTGCTCTTCTCCTCTCTGCTCCTCTCTGCTCCTCTCTGCTCCTCTCTGCTCCTCTCTCTGCTCCTCCCTGCTCCTCTCTGCTCCTCTCCTCTCTGCTCCTCTCTGCCCCTCTCTCTGCTCCTCTCTGCTTCTCTCTGCTCTTCTCCTCTCTGCTCCTCTCTGCTCCTCTCTGCCCCTCTCTCTGCTCCTCTCTGCTCCTCTCTGCTCCGCTCTGCCCCTCTCTCTGCTCCTCTCTGCTTCTCTCTGCTCTTCTCCTCTCTGCTCCTCTCTGCTCCTCTCTGCCCCTCTCTCTGCTCCTCTCTGCTCCTCTCTCTGCTCCTCTCTGCTCCTCTCTGCTCCTCACTGCCCCTCTCTGCTCCTCTCTGCTCCTCTCTGCTCTTCTCCTCTCTGCTCCTCTCTGCTCCTCTCTGCTCTTCTTCTCTCTGCTCCTCTCTGCTCCTCTCTGCTCCTCCCTGACCCTCTCTGCTCCTCCCTGACCCTCTCTGCTCCTCCCTGACCCTCTCTGCTCCTCCCTGCTCCTCCTGACAGAACATCTGTCACAAGCCTGTTGACACTCAGATGCCCAGCTCTCGTTGGCCTGCGGAGTCCTGATGTGGCAAATGTGTTTTTTTCTGTCGCTTTCCAGAACGTTCTAAGCGACAGCAGAGCACGCTGGACGCAAAGCTTTGTGACTGTGAATTATAAAGAGGGCTAATGGAGACAGGAGTGCTTTTGCTCGCAAACAACAATGGCTGAAGTCTGTGTTTAGCGTGTGTGTGTGTGTGTGTGTGTTCCTTCAGGCGGTCCCCTCCTTGTCCTCAGTGCTGTCCCCTGGCAGCTAATGGAAGGTCTTGTAGAATAGCAGGTCTTTGACACCCGCCTGAGACGATGCCAAGGAGGACGGTGTCTGGGTCTGCCCACTGCCAAATCCACACTGGTCCTGTCTACAGGCATCCAGGCAGAACCCTGGGAGAGGGAGGGAGGGAGAAGGAGAGACTGAAAGAAAGCGAGGGAGAGAGACAGAGAGAGAGAGAGAGAGAGATTTGGGCTTGCTTTTCTGTCTAGAGGGGAGACAGCGAGATGTGTGGCGCTGCTTTTTGGGGCCCGTGCGCGTAGCTCTTGCCAACCTCCTTGGACGACAGACGGGGCACGCCACCCAAACCGTCCCCAGCATCTAAACTACAGGAGCAGGCTGGTTTCTTTAAGCGGTACCAGGCCAAATTCATTCCTGTCGCCTTCTTTGTTTAAAGCAGACTCACTGGTCTAGTTTGGAATTTTACACTCTTACAATCTTGCAGACGCTCTAACCCAAAGTGAGGGACATTCTCCCTAAGATGGGTAAAGTGCCTTGCTCAAGAACACAACGTCATGTTGGCACAACCGGGATTCGAACTTGCTACCTTCCAATTACTGGCTTGATTTCTCTAGCCCTTAAGAACAAACTGTGTATTTGAGACCAGGTGTATTAATCGCTCGGTTATATTAATTTGGCAGCAAGGACTGACGTCATGACGTTTATAGCCGTCACCTTGTTTATGAACTCTTCCTCTGTGGAGGTTCATGAAGCAGTTGGTTCGGTTTGACTCTCGTAGCTCCCAGACCTCAGTGAACTCACTTAGACGTTTGTGTGCCCAAGTTGAAAACGAACCCGCTTGACTAATTCAGGGCGATTACTCACAAACAATAGTCGTCTCAACACAATCAAGCCCTCGGGGTTCTCAGGGGCCCGAATGAAAACACGCCGAAGAGGGAGAGCCGCTGTTGTGTGTTTAACAGGAAACACACACACACACACACTCGTGAGCCATTTCTGCCGGTTGACATAGATAAACAGTCACGCAAGGGCAGCGACTGAAGCAGAAAGGAGCTCACAGCCTGGTCAGTGGAGGCAGGAGGGCCAGTCTGCTGTTCATATGCAGGGTCACTCCCGGGAGATGACTAACGGCTTTTATGGACCACGACTATAACAGGGAGAGAGAAGAGCTCGGGGAGCATTGGTGAAGGGGAGGCTGGGGCGAGGCTGGGGGCAGGGGGGGGGCTGGGGCCAGGGGGAGGCTGGGGCCAGGGGGAGGCTGGGGCCAGGGGGAGGCTGGGGTGAGGGGGAGGCTGGGGCCAGGGGGAGGCTGGGGCGAGGCTGGGGACAGGGGGAGGCTGGGGCCAGGGGGAGGCTGGGGCCAGGGGGAGGCTGGGGTGAGGGGGAGGCTGGGGGCAGGGGGAGGCTGGGGCCAGGGGGAGGCTGGGGTGAGGGGGAGGCTGGGGTGAGGGGGAGGCTGGGGGCAGGGGGAGGCTGGGGCCAGGGGGAGGCTGGGGCCAGGGGGAGGCTGGGGTGAGGGGGAGGCTGGGGCCAGGGGGAGGCTGGGGCGAGGCTGGGGGCAGGGGGAGGCTGGGGCCAGGGGGAGGCTGGGGCCAGGGGGAGGCTGGGGTGAGGGGGAGGCTGGGGGCAGGGGGAGGCTGGGGCCAGGGGGAGGCTGGGGCCAGGGGGAGGCTGGGGTGAGGGGGAGGCTGGGGTGAGGGGGAGGCTGGGGGCAGGGGGAGGCTGGGGCCAGGGGGAGGCTGGGGCCAGGGGGAGGCTGGGGTGAGGGGGAGGCTGGGGCCAGGGGGAGGCTGGGGCGAGGCTGGGGGCAGGGGGAGGCTGGGGGCAGGGGGAGGCTGGGGCCAGGGGGAGGCTGGGGCGAGGCTGGGGGCAGGGGGAGGCTGGGGGCAGGGGGAGGCTGGGGCCAGGGGGAGGCTGGGGGCAGGGGGAGGCTGGGGGCAGGGGGAGGCTGGGGCCAGGGGGAGGCTGGGGGCAGGGGGAGGCTGGGGCCAGGGGGAGGCTGGGGGCAGGGGGAGGCTGGGGCCAGGGGGAGGCTGGGGCCAGGGGGAGGCTGGGGCCAGGGGGAGGCTGGGGTGAGGGGGAGGCTGGGGTTAGGGGGAGGCTGGGGCCAGGGGGAGGCTGGGGTTAGGGGGAGGCTGGGGCCAGGGGGAGGCTGGGGTGAGGGCCTTGCAGGGTTCTCCTGTTGGTTTGATCCACTGACAGGCTCGGCCATGTTTTCCATTTTTCCTCTTTTTTTTCTCTTCATTTTTACAAGGTACAGAATCTTGTAACAAATTTTGTCCATGGAGCAGAATCGTATCTTTGATATTCGTCAGTAAAAGTTCTGTCTGAGGGAACAGTCATCCAGATTGGTGCGCCTCAAGGACAGTCCAATGGACGCCACCTGGTCTCAGCTTTCCGAAGTCTTGTTAAATATTTGAAAGAACGGCGTGCAGAAATGTCTGGAAGTCGGGGCTGGAATTTGCCGGTAAATGATTGTCTCCGGGCGCTTGGCTATCGTACAAGGGGACTTGAAAGGCGGGCCAAACAACTGGAGCTGTTTCTCAAATAGCTGCTGTGAGGAAGAAGAGGTGTGATGAAGGCGCCTCACAGGAAACTACTAGGAGTCGTAGTGGAGATGCCAGCTGTGAACGTCCACTTTGATTAAGGACAGTGTGAAGTGAGGTGACAGTATGAGGGTGTGTATGTGTGTGTGTGTGTAGGAGTGTGTGTGTGAGTGTATGAGTGTGTGTGTAGAGGTGTGTGTGTAGAAGTGTGTGTGTGAACTAATGGCGTGGGCGTAGAGTTACGGTGGCTTCTAACTCTCTCTCTCTCTCTCTCTCTCTCTCTTTGCTCTCTCTCTCTCTCTCCCCCTCTCCCTCTCCTCCCTCTCTCTCTCTCCCTCCCTCCCTCCCTCCCTCTCTCTCTCTCTCTCTCTCTCTCTCTCTCTCTCTCTCTCTCTCTCTCTCTCTCTCTCAGCTAGACTAGAAGGTGTAACAGTTCGGCAGCAACAGCAACAATAATGTGACCTTTCACCCGTGTCATTTGCATAATCCCCCTGGTTCGTGGTCTCCAGCAGTGGCTGCTAGCTGTGGGTAGCATTTCTCTAACCTTTACACAGTCTGAAAGTCGAGTCCCATCACCAGATTCCAGCGTTAGGAAGAGGACATAAAAAGCTCCAGACAACGACTAAGGTACAAATGACCAGCCGGCAGTACTTGTGAGTTTTTTGTTGTTTTAGTTTTTTTACGGCAAACTTAAGTTCCTAAGTGCCCCGAGGCAAATGTCTCAGCGTCAGACTGAGGTGCGAGGTCGTTCTTTTGTGTTTTGTTTTTGTTACGATTGAGACTTCCAGTTTGGTTAGACAGGGTTGAGGAGGAGCTGGAGTGAAGGTGTGTTGATGTGGTGCGTCTGGCTGTCTCTGCAAGATGTGTGTGTAGAGAGGGGGATAAGGGGGGGGGGGGTGCGAGGGGGGGGTGTCCCTTTTCCACAGAGTGACGACAGTGAAACCGTTTTCAAACTGCCGCGCGCTTCCCGCTTTGCGGAAGGAGATTAATGAGACGCTTCACGCAATCCAACGCAATAAGCACGATGCATGAATCCTTGAGGCAACTCCCTATTCCTTAACCCAGCTCCCCAAAGGCCCTTAAGAAGTCTTGTATTGGTTATTTATTCATAAGTCTATCCAGAACACTCAGTCATCATACAGCGCTGCCTGCCTCGTATTTCTTAACTTGCAGAAGAAGATCGATGGCAGGGCTGAGTTTTGAGAACAGGGATCTGTTTTTTGTTGTTGTTGACGTTTCACGACAGGAAGTGATGAAAGATGGCGTCAAGAGCAGGAAGCTACTAAATGCGTCAAAGGCACATGAAGAAAATACCCCCCACCACTCTCTCTCTCCCCCTCTGTCCTACACATGCTTCCACACACACACACACACACACACACACACACACACACACACACACACACACACACACACACACACACAGGCCTCCTCCAGCTCGGCGAGGGTCAAAGCCCCCCCGATCTCCTCCCTGATTCCTGATCAATCAATTAGACGGATCCATCCGCTGCGGCCCATCCGAGCCCATCGACCAGCCGCTCTCTATATCTCTCTCTATCCCTCTATGCCTCTATCTCTCTGTCTCTATCCCTCTATGCCTCTATCTCTCTGTCTCTATCCCTCTATGCCTCTATCTCTCTGTCTCTATCCCTCTATCTCTCTATCTTTCTCTCTCTATCCCTCTATCTCTCTATCTTTCTGTCTCTATCCCTCTATCCCTCTATCTTTCTCTCTCTATCCCTCTATCTCTCTATCTTTCTGTCTCTATCGCTCTAGAGGCGCTTGAAGCATGCAGACAGTTCAAAGGCTCCTCATTACGCCTCCTCCTAAGATGAACATGGTGTTCTCCAAACCCACATCAGAGAGTTAGAGAGAGAGACAGTGAGAGAGACAGTGAGAGAGACAGTGAGAGCTAGAGAGAGAGAGAGAGACAGTGAGAGTTAGAGAGAGAGAGAGAGAGAGAGAGACAGAGAGACAGTGAGAGTTAGAGAGAGAGAGAGAGAGAGAGAGACAGAGAGAGACAGAGAGAGTTAGAGAGAGAGACAGTGAGAGAGACAGTGAGCGTTAGAGAGGGAGAGAGAGAGAGAGACAGTGAGAGTTAGAGAGAGAGAGAGAGAGACAGACAGAGAGACAGTGAGAGTTAGAGAGAGAGAGAGAGAGAGAGAGACAGAGAGAGACAGAGAGAGTTAGAGAGAGAGACAGTGAGAGAGACAGTGAGCGTTAGAGAGGGAGAGAGAGAGAGAGACAGTGAGAGTTAGAGAGAGAGAGAGAAACAGTGAGAGGGACAGAGAGAGAGAGGGGGGCAGAGGGAGAGCTCAGGGGATGGACACACAGAGCCCCCCCCCCCCCCTCCCCCCCCCCATACAGGCATGAAGGTTGTAGATAACAGGTGACCGGACTGTGAGGGCTTGATCTCCCCCCCCACCCCCCCCCACCCCCCCAGAGCTGCTCTTTTTCTCCAGGCATGATGTGCTCCCCTCCTCCCCCTCCTCCTCCCCCTCCTCCCTGGTTCTAGTGTGTGCTGGTGGAGGTCAGCTCTCCGCTGCGCTTCACTTCCCTCCTGAGCCTCTGGCTGAAGGCTTATCGGTTATTGAAGCCCCCCAGAACCTGAACCAGCAGGGAGAGGGGGGGAGGGAGGGAGGGGGGAGAGAGGGAGAGGGAGGGGGGGAAAGAGGGAGAGAGAGAAAGAGAGAGAGAAACAGAGCGAAGGAAAGAAGTATGTGCGCGTGTGCGTGTTTGCGACAGAGAATGAGGAAAGGAGTTTGTTTCCAAAAGCCACTTGGTTTCAGTATTGGGAAGCTGGTTCATTTCAAAAGGCGATGAGAGAAATGACAAAGAGGGACAGAGTGGGTCATGAGAGACTGGGGGAGATCTGGGGGAGATCTGGGGGGGATCTGAGGGAGGGAGGGAGGGAGGGAGGGAGGGAGGGAGGGAGGGAGGAGGGGGAGGTGCGACCGACAGAACAGATTGATTCTGCCCTTCTCTCTTGGACAGTTGCCACATATCTATCCTCAACATCTCCTGATTGACTAGGTTCATCTGAAGATGCCTGGAAGAACTGGCCAATATTCTCCCTCTCTCTCTGTCTCTTTCTCTCTCTCTCTGTCTCTCTCTCTGTCTCTTTCTCTCTCTCTCTGTCTCTCTCTCTCTCTGTCTCTCTCTCTCTGTTTCTCTGTCTCTCTCTCTCCCTCTCTCTCTCTCTGTCTCTCTCTCTCTCTCTCTCTCTCTCTCTCTCTCTGTCTCTGTCTCTGTCTCTCTCTCTCTCTCTGTCTCTGTCTCTCTGTCTCTCTCTCTCTCTCTCTCTCTCTCTCTGTCTCTCTCTCTGTCTCTCTCTCTGTGTCTCTCTCTCTCTGTTTCTCTGTCTCTGTCTCTGTCTCTGTCTCTGTCTCTGTCTCTGTCTCTGTCTCTCTCTCTCTCTCTCTCTCTCTCTCTCTCTGTCTCTCTCTATGTCTCTCTCTCTGTCTCTCTCTAACACACACAGCTATCTGATGATGAAACAGCTCTGGTGCAGACAGGGAAGTCATCTGCCAGGGACTTTAATGAATCTGACAAGCAACCAGGTGCCAATCAATGACATCACTTCCTACACAGCCTACCTCTGTGATGTGAGGGAGCAGGAGCCTGAGACCGAGGACTGACTGGAAAGAAGAGGCGCAGAACCAGATCTAATGCCGTTATGAAGTTAAACAGTCACTTAGTGAACCGCAACACATAAAATAACTCAGATATCATAAAGATTCCTGACACATTATATTACATTTACAGCAAGTACAGGGATATTTTCCCAGAGGCAAGTAGGGTGAAGTGCCTTGCCCAAGGACACAATTCATGAGGCCATCATGAGGCCAGAGCCGGAAATCAAACTCACAAATTTCTGATCATAAGCCCAGCGCCTTAACCACTGAGCCACCTGACTCCCCCATATTGTGTGATTAGAATGAAAGTTAACTTGGGCACATTGCTGTTGATAAAATGAGCAAGGCACTTCACCCTACTTGCTCACTTCTGTCCAAGAAAGTTGCTCTGGATAAGAGCGTTTGATAAAGTACCACATGTAACATATAAGGGGAGAACAAGATTTATCTTCTCCAAGCCAGTTATAGCCTTGGTTATACTGTCCAATAAATTGTAACGTGGTTTAACTCAAGGAAATGTTGAACTTCAGGCCGTCCGTGTGATTTAGCCAGTAAACAAGAGGCTGCAGGCATCTCTGTGGGCAGCCATGGGTCCTGAGAGAGGAGCAGGCCAGACAGCGTGGCGCTGCGGGTTTCCAAAGAGGAACCAGCCTCAGGTTCAGCGCTTCCCATCCAAACAGGTGTCTTTGAACTACCCAGCGCACACAAAGCCTCTCTTTCTGTCCTCTGTTTACCTTCCCTCGCTCCGCCCCTCCCCTCCCTTCATCCCTCTCTCGCTCTCTTTCCCACCCTCCTGTTTTCCCCTCCTTCCCCTGTCCACCTCTCTTTCATCCGGCCCCCCCTCCCCCCTCCTCGATCTTCTTCACCCCCCACTGTCGGACGATACAGCCTTATCTGAGGTACAGTAGAAGCCCTAATTGTGGCATTATCCCCCCCCCCCCCCTTATCTCCCCAGCTGATATCAGCCTCCTGGCAGTGTTTAGCTGGGAGACAGGGCTATTTAACTGTTCCAGATCCTTTGTTGTGTCGGTTTCATTGATAAGGTCTGACTGTCAGACTGTCCCTATTGTGTGGGAGGACTTGAGGAGGAGTCCTGCGCCGAGCGAGACACCGTCCCCGTCCCCCCGCTCCTCCCCCCCCCCCCCCCCCCCCCGCGGACGGCGTCCCTCTTCCCGTCAAGGCCGAGCGACGGCTCTGTTCGGACGCACGTCACCGGGAGTTCCAGATCCCGACGCTTCGCTTACGGGGGCGGGTTCGACGGTGCGCTCGCGTTTCGTCCGAGGGCTTTCAGGGTTCGCTTAAGAAACCTTGATGGTTTGACAGTTCTGACAATACAGAGAGGATGGGGGGGGGGGGGGGGCAGGGGGAACGTAAGCTGACATCAGTGGACTGTAACTGAATATGTTGCTTCAGGTGGTGCTGGGTGTCTTAGGGTGAGGTGTGGGAGGTGCGGGAGGTGCGGGAGGTGTTCAGGGGCCCCAGACACACTAGACGTGTGAAAACAATTGGCCAGGGGGGCATGAAAGCACGTGGTGGTGGGGGGGGGGCGGGGGGGGTCAAATGACCCTCGAGGACAGATGGAGACGGTGGCAGAACGAGGGGGGGGGAGGTCGATGTTTACCCTGTTGGTGTCAAAAGTGGGGTCCTAAAACATGACCCCCCCCCCCCCCCCCCCCCCCCCCCCCCCCCCCCCCCCCCCCCCCGAGCCACTTTGGCCCCTCAGAGTCCCCAGGGCTCCTAGGGCTAAAAGGGTGGTGATGATTAGAGATTCAATTTGGCTATCCATCAATCAATGATAGTCAAGGGGGGGGGGGGGGGGAGCTAACTGTTGATAGGGTTAGTCTAGGGGAGGAGGAAGAGGAGGGGGGGGGGTGTCCCTGGAGGCTGCCATATTTTCCCGCTTCGTTAATTAAGCGACCTAGCACCCCCGACACTTACTTATTCATGAATCTTTGCTTCGATCGGTGAGGTAGAGACCACTTGGTCCCCCTATTAGTCCATTAGTAATGGCTGTGCACTTAGAGCGATCCATACACTGTAGCTGTTGACTGGCGACCGCATGCTATCTTCGAACCCTAAGAAGACCGTGATCCTCTTCTGACCTTGACTGCAGGGTCTCCCAGTCTGGGGTTCTGATGGGAGGGTTTGGGGCGTGGGGGTCCTCCTGGGATGCCCATCACTCAATTTCCATCTGTTTCACCATCTTGACGAAGGTTCGAGACGTCGAAGAGATTTTCCGATTGGCTACAGCCCCAGATTTGTTGAAAATTTGATTAAAGAATGCGATTGGAATAAAATAATAAGTTCCTCATTCGGTTGGTGAAATATTCACGGATTTCGAGGCCAAAGCAGTTAATGAGAACACCGCCATCATTTAAAGATGGACAGGGATTTTGTTAACAGGAGTTTTCGGAGGATAAAACAGAGATGGGAAATATTTCCCTTTCCTGAGCTTACAACTGACATCGACCGGGCTAGACCGGTGAGGGAGTGGGGCTTGTAACCGTAAGGTCCCTGGTTCAAACCCAGGCTGGGCCAGGATGTTGTGTCCTTGGGCAAGGCACTTCACCCTACTTGCCTCAGGGGGGAATGTCCCTGTACTTACTGTGAGTCACTCTGGATAAGAGCGTCTACATGCCCATACTGCCAAACCTGTGTGGAACACACTGACCCTGGGCCAGTTGATGGGGTGAAGTCACTGTTTGGGGAACAGGGAGTTGTGTGGTGTGGTTTAGGAAGTCGTAAACACAGGTCCTGAGTCAGATTTACTGGCCCGGCACTTTGGGCCTCATTAGTTTCCTGGTCTCTCCGTCTGGTTTGGGGTCAGGACCTGTGATGAATCAAGCTGTTCCACACCCTATGGTCTGGAGAGAACCCTCCCATACCAACCCCTTCTCACACTCCTAGGACGACAAACTACAGTACTTTTACACTTGAGTCATTTATCAGACGCTCTTATCCAGAGAGACTTACAGCAAGTACAGGGACATTCCCCCCCCTGAGGAGAGTAGGGTGAAGTGCGACCGGGAATCTAACTGGCAAAGTTCTGATTACTAACCGATTCCCTAACCGCTCAGCCACCTGACTCTCTCACTTTGAGTACTTTTAGCAGTTTTAAGTAAAGTACTATGAAGTACTTCAGCTAGTCAAAAGTACAGTTTCGAGTGCTGCGTTGCGTTAAATCCAGGATGAGTGGATGAAGAGGGTGGAGTCGCTGATCCACAAACCAACGTTCCATTAATGACGAGGTTAGATATAAACTTGGAGGCTGTTGTAAATGAACTTTCTCCTTTCGCCAGGCAGGGTTACAGGAATCCTGTAAAGACACGAGTCAGACTGTGAGACTGCATCACTGCGGTGTTGAGATGAAACAAACAGACCAGAACAAGGGGTGTGGTCAGCAAGGCTGCAATCATGTCTGCCATTGCTAAACCAGATTCCAGGTGTGTGTGTGTGTGTGTGTACACGTACAGTACGCGTGTGCGTCTGTGTGCGTGCGACGGGCTGGCGCTTGTTGACAGAATGAGAGAGAGGGAAAAAAAGAGAGGGATTTCAAAAGGAGGGAGACAAAAGCCGAAACCTTCTAGTCTGTTCTGTCAACGGCAGATTTGCTCCAAAAACACAGACACACACACACACACACACACATACACCACAGACACACACACCCACACACACCCACACACCCACACACACCCCACCCACACATACACCACACACACACACACACACACACACACACACACACACACACACACACACACACACACACACACACACACACACACACACACACACACACTCCCCATCCCACTATTTTCCCTCACATCTCTTCTGGAAGGTCATGTTTTGCTCTTCGTGTCGGGAGGTGAGAGGATCCCAAACCGCTGTCATATTTTCCAACGTCAACCAAAGTGACCAGCGGCTCACTGGGGTAATATTGACCCGGCGTCATGAACTATAAGTTGGTCAGGCTAACTCATAGATCCCAGATTGACTGGTGGTGGCGGGAGATGACCTCAACAGCGTGTGACCTCTGTCCTGGCTGCTTCTCTGTTTCCCTGTAGAAGCCTCTGGCGTTTTGATTCCCCCCCCCGCCACCCCCCCTCATACACTCGCTGGGTAACACGGTTACACTCGCTATCCCGATGGCCTGGAGGCTCAACACACACACACACACACACACACAATCCCGGCTGCAGTGACACCTCTGTCCGCCGGTGTGGCCAGGCTTGCAATCCCTAGACGACCTTCTCTGTCCTGAAACACACACACACACACCCACACACACACACACACACACACACACACACACACACACACACACACACACACACACACACACACACACACACACACACACACATACACACACACACACATGGCTGTCTATCCACTTAGCTCGCGCCTGCCCAGACTGTGTGTGTGTGTGTGTGTGTGTCAGCATATAAATCAATCTGGTCCAGGCAGCCTTGTGGCCGGGCTTCTGTGCGGGGTATCAACATGTCCCCCCCCCCCCACTAACCGCCAGCTTTAGTTACACATCAATGAAGGATGAATAATATATTAGCCAGCGCAGCCACCACACCCCCCCACCCCCCCACCCCCTCCTCTAACAGGAAGGAAGGTAGAAAGAGCAGGAGGGTAAAAGAGAGAGAAATAAATAAGAGAGATAGAGAGAGACAGAGCTTAGAGAGAGAGAGATGAAGAGAGATGGAGAGAGAGCTGACCAACCTGGGATTGCCTACCTGTCTCCTCTCCCCCTCTCCTCCCCCCCAACTCCTCTCCCCCCTCCTCCCTCCTCTGCGTCGCTCTCGTTGGAGGCGAGACGACGGGTCGGAGGTCAACAACCGCCACTGTCACCCACTGTCTCCAGCTGGTATGAGGACGATATGAGGAGGGTCAGAAAGGACCCCACCCCCCCCCCCCCCCCCCCCCAAATAAAAACATGCGATTGAGCACGTAAAACAACACAAACAAAGAAACACAGATCCACGTGAGCTGATGTCACCAGGCAGGGCTAGCCAGAGGAAGACCCGCTGGCGACACGCCTGACCTGCGGCCAGGCAGATGCTAGCTAGCTGGGTGCGCCTGAGCCCTGAGTACAGCGTGATTGATCCCTCCGTCTCGCTGCCTTTCCAGAGGGCTCCTCTGTGTGTCACTCCGAGGCGCAGAGGTCTTTATGTAATTGTAGCGGGCCGCTTAAAGGCCCCCCCCCCCCCCCCCCCCCTGCCATATGGGCTCCCGCCGCCTCCGAAGTCGATCTGTCCATCCGTCAATTCCTCTAATTGCACAGAGGCGGCGTCTTCAGCCGCGCAGCCTTCTGTCGCGCCTCGTCTATGCTATAGGTTAAATACATTAATACATGATTAGGGCGGGGAATAGAGGGGTCCCAGTCCGCCCCCCCTCCCCGTGATGAGATTGTGCTGACTGAGGAACAGGTAACGAGATGCAGGGGGACGGACGCGGTGGATCCCTGGATTTCCCCCGCCAATGTCGTTCGGGAGGGACGGTCGGGCGTACGTTTGCGCTTGGAAGTCTTCGTAGTTTATTTGTTTTTTTACAGATACTTCGCTCGTCGCTCTCTCAGGCGTTGGAAAGCTAAAGAGGCGAAGTCCATTTGCGAAAGGTCTAACGAGTCAAATTATTACTGCAGCCGAGTGTGAGATTAATTAACTGAGTGGCGATTAAGAATGCAGCCGACAAGAATCTTCTGGAACAGCACGGCCTCGGACAAGCATGAAAACAAATCAGCATGATTTATCTGGCTGAGCCGTTTGGGACGAGGAGCAACAAAATATCCATAAATAATAATGATTCCTCCCCCACTCTCAAAGTTAATGATGCCAAATAGCAAATAAATACATTTCTCTGCCAAATTAAAGTCCCCAAAATAAATACACATTCGCCTTGCGATGAACCCGCTGCAGCTTAAAGATGGTCATGGTGTAAAGACATCAGCCTCGGTTTGGGGAGCCAGTTATTCTCCCGGGGGAAGGTAGCGGCCAAGGGACCTGCCAGAGGGGGACTAGAGATGGGCAAGCCTCCAAAGGAGCCTCCCTCCCCGGCTCCCCACCCTCCCTGCGCGCACACACACTCCCTCGCGCGCACCCTCTGCTCAGGTTAGTTAGCCGGCTAACACACGCCAAGGGAGGGGGGGGGGGGGGGAGGGGGGGGGGGGAGCCCATGCGTGAAGGAGAGAATCTTGTCAGAGAGACAGAGATGGAGGGAGAGGGAGATAACACTA
>CM059312.1:965000-970000 GCA_030340665.1 Neosalanx taihuensis
CTTTACTGAACCATGGATGGGTGAACTTTAACAAGCTGCTTGCCTTCACCCAGGAAGTCCACACTGAAGGTGAAGCCTCGTTAGAGCAAAGACACTGTGTAGTGTTGCTATTACCTGAAGTGGGAGACGTAAATACCTGGCAACCCTAGATGTGGATAACCCCCCTCCCCCCACCACCACCGTCCACTGCAATCAGAGCAGCCTCACTCCTGTACTTTATTGATTCACCGCTGCTCTACCAATTATTTTATTTAATAGTTTTCAGTGGCCCCACTTTTTCCATATGAATTATATGTAGTATTTTCTCTCCCCTGGACAGCAGCACCATGCTCAAAATGGAAAAGTCAGAGATATAAATGGATAAAAGAATGCGAAAGTGTACAAAATAAAACATTAAATAACTGTAAACTGACTCATCCAAGTATTTTAAGCTGACCAGCTACATTTTCCTCAAACAACAAATGAAGACAAGCTAACGTTAAGCTAGCCTACTAGCTTAACCTATTTATTTTATTATTATACTCGCTATTATATTAATTCTTTATTGATTAGACTAGCTAATATATAGTAGTATAGTAATATATATATGTCAGGTTCCTCTACTGCGCAGGCGCCACCTGAGGCAGCTAACAGATTGAATCGAACGTCTCTGACGTCATCATGAGCCTGATTGGCGTTAAGGACGCAGCCCTAATATGGCAGCGAAGTTTCAGGTCCACGTGCTTTTCAGAGCTCAATAACTAGTGACAAACAAATATGACAGCTAGCACGTAGACACACCTTAATGCTGTCAAATGTTGGGTGCAATAAACATTGAGAAAGTTTATGAAAATACTGCTTATAGTTTTTGCAGCTTTGGCTGGGAGATATATCTTAAATGAAAGGTTAGGTTGTTTTCTTCAAAACAAGGTATGTTTGATCAACTTTAAAAAATATCTACATTTGAGAAAAATCAAGTTGAAGTTATGTTGATGAAAATCCTTTAGGAATGCATTGAAATCTGAACATTCTATTGTGACTAAAGTTGTGAAGTTGTGATCTAGTCATCTAGTGATGTAGAACAATGCAGAGATGTGACGTAGAACAATGCAGAGATGTGACGTAAAATAATGCAGATATGTGACAGAGAGTGGGGTTTAGTGAGAAAACGCTGAAGCTAACTAAAATCTGACTTTGAATTAGCTCCATCCTGAACCAGCCAGACCCAGAGCTCCATCCTGAACCAGCCAGACCCAGAGCTCCACCCTGAACCAGCCAGACCCAGAGCTCCATCCTGAACCAGCCAGACCCAGAGCTCCATCCTGAACCAGCCAGACCCAGAGCTCCATCCTGAACCAGCCAGACCCAGAGCTCCACCCTGAACCAGCCAGACCCAGAGTTCCACCCTGAACCAGCCAGACCCAGAGCTCCATCATGAACCAGCCAGACCCAGAGCTCCATCATGAACCAGCCAGACCCAGAGCTCCATCCTGAACCAGCCAGACCCAGAGCTCCATCCTGAACCAGCCAGACCCAGAACTCCATCCTGAACCAGCCAGACCCAGAGCTCCATCCTGAACCAGCCAGACCCAGAGCTCCATCCTGAACCAGCCAGACCAGAGCTCCATCCTGAACCAGCACACCAGCAGGAGCAGGTAGGACTAGCTTTGATTTAATACTATTAAAGTTGTGAACTAGGACTACATGTAAAGGCTAAACTGATTATAAAGTGAAGCACAAACTACAGAAGTGCCACGTTCACAAGCAGGGGAGGCAGATAACGGCAAGGAGCGTGAATTGGGCACAACACCAGTCAAAGGCATGAAACTCAAGGACTGTAAATGAGTCCCACTGTCCCTGGACTCAGCATTAAAGCAGTCATTCTTTCTATTGTTTGCTGACACCAATGAAGTTTAGACTCACAGTACATGTGCAGTATGTAGTGTTTAGACTCACAGTACATGTGCAGTATGTAGTGTTTAGACTCACAGTACATGTGCAGTATGTAGTGTTTAGACTCAGTACATGTGCAGTATGTAGTGTTTAGACTCAGTACATGTGCAGTATGTAGTGTTTAGACTCACAGTACATGTGCAGTATGTAGTGTTTAGACTCAGTACATGTGCAGTATGTAGTGTTTAGACTCAGTACATGTGCAGTATGTAGTGTTTAGACTCACAGTACATGTGCAGTATGTAGTGTTTAGACTCAGTACATGTGCAGTATGTAGTGTTTAGACTCACAGTACATGTGCAGTATGTAGTGTTTAGACTCACAGTACATGTGCAGTATGTAGTGTTTAGATCAGTACATGTGCAATATATAGTTTTGTAAATTACATGGGTGTTTACAGAATAAGGGCCATGAGGAAGTGAAAAGTTGCAATATGAAAAAATGTAATCATGTTAATGATAGTATTGCGTGTTTGTAGCATTACGTCAGAGGGAGTCAGGTGACTGAGTGGCTAGGAAGTCGGGCTAGTAATCAGATGGTACCCGGTTCAATCCCCGGATGTGCCAACATGATGTTGTGTCCTTGGGCAAGGCACTTCACCCTGCTTGCCTCAGGGGGGAATGTCCCTGTACTTGCTGTAAGTCTCTCTGTGGATATCAGCTTGGTGTTTCCAGGTGGGGCAGGCGATGCGGCTGGTGTACCTTTTAAGGAAATTGCCTCCCGTCTCCCATTTTCTCCCTCTTCCTCTCATCGCTTTCTGCCGCTTCCCTGATTGACTTGAGTGTGTCTGACACACACGTCTGAGACCCTCCATCTGTTCCACTGCTTCTGGTGTGTGCGTGTGTGTGGGATTGTGTGGGTGTGTGTGTTGGTTTGTGTGCATGTATATACGTATGTTGTGCGTTGGTTAAAGTCATATTGGAAGAGCTTAACCTTTCTGTGTTGGCATGCCACTGAAGGGTGGTAAAATACGGTCCTGCCTTTAACCTTGAAGCTGACATTACTGAGCACACAGTTGAAACAACATTGTAGATGTTTTATTTGAGGATTATTATAAATATCACCACCTTGAACAAATGTCTCGGTTCAGCCGATCTCAAGTGTCAATCTTCATTTCAACCTCCGCGTTCTTACATAATATCAGAACTGGTGAATCTGAAACTAGGGAGTCATGTGGCACAGTCGGTTAGGGCTTCAGGCTAGTAATCAGACGGTCCCTGTTTCGAATCTTGGCTGTGCCAACATGACGTTGTGTCCTTGGTCAAGGCACTTCACCCTACTTCCCTCAGGGGGGAATGTCCCTGTACTTGCTGTGAGTCTCTCTGGATAAGAGCGTCTGATAAAGGATTGAATGTAAATAAAACCCTTCCACCTGATAGTATGAGAAAACTCAACAGAAAATACTCCCTACTGATACATGCCTGGATGAACAGACCCCAGGTCCTAAACCCTGCCCCCTCCTGTCCTGATTTGACTTTCTGCTGTTTTCTTTTCTTTAACTGGACGGCGCTGCCAGTCGGAAAGATGGATTCCTTCTCTGTGTGTGCTTTCAGAGGTCGTGTTTATGCCTGTGTCGGTCTGTCTGGGTGCAGAATCCCCCCTCGGTGGTGGTCTGTGGAGACAGACCTGTCAAAATTTGAGGTGCGCGCTTGTAGTACCCTGTCATTCAAAAACCAGGGGGGGGGATCTAAATAACAACCCAAACATTCACAGGTGTCTTACCCCAAGGTGACCTTGAAAGTAACAGCACAAGCAAAGGACTGATACATTTACATGTATTTATCAGACTTACAGCAAGTACAGGGACATTCCCCTTGATTCAAGTAGGGTGAAGCGCCTCGACACAGCCGGGATTCGAACCGGGAACCTTCTGAACCTTCTAGCCTGAGTCCTGTACCACTCAGCTCACTCTTCTGCCTCTGACATGAACCAGCGGACGCCTCGGAAAAACTCCAGGTTTGTCAGCGACGCATTGCGTGTGACATCAAGGTGAGGGAGGATGGTGACAGGTTGGTGAAAGGAAGCTCTCTATTCAGCCTGACGCATGTCCTGTCAACACAATGCAGCTGTGAGGCCGCTCAGTCACTGACAACCTGCTGAACGTCGCCACCTACGTGCCCGGAAGACTTAAGGCGCGCCGTCTATCTCAGTGACCCTCGTTCACTGTCAGAAACCTGCAGGACATGTTTGCTGTGTTTACATGTTAGTCATTTATCAGACGCTCTTATCCAGAGAGACTCACAGCAAGTACAGGGACATTCCCCCCTGAGGAAAGTAGGGTGAAGTGCCTTGCCCAAGGACACGACGTCATGTTGGCACAGCCGGAGTTTAAACTGGGTACCTTCTGAATACTAGCCCGACTCCCTAACCACTCAGCCACCTGACTCCTTGGCTTAATTACGAATGAACGCAACAGCCCATAGCAGATACGGTGACAATTTACAATCTGCGTTTATTTATTCGGTGAGGGGACTTGAGGTAAAAGTTTGTCACCGTTCGGCTGAGCGACTCTCCTGCTCTGTATTCCTCCTGTGTCAGTTGTTTTGCACTTATCTGGAAAATCACTTTTGAGTGATGGGAGTCTGGTGATCTTCCGCTCTCATCTCCATACCACTCTGCTAGCAGGTGATTACCTTTTCCACCCACCTCGCTCTCTCAGTCTCTCTCTCATTCTCCCTTTCTCAATCGCTCTCGTGCTCTCTCTCTCTCTTCACTCCATCTTTATGTCTAGCTGTCAGGGGTAACCTCTCAGGGGGAGATGTATCGCTTTAGGCGGTACGTGGATGGGTGCATCATCCCCCCCCCCCATCTCTCCCCCCTTCTCTCTCTCTCCCCCTCTCGTTTTCAACAAACTGCCACTTGTCTCTGACTATAACTGTCATCGTTTGTATTGATGTGAGGGAAGTCCTTATGTAAGACGTGACATCGAAGCTGGAAGCAGAGACCATGCAGGTAGAGCAGCACTGTGTACAGCTGACGCTCATGAATCCACCTTCCTCAGCACGGCTTCGCCAAGGGCCTTCTGACTACACTCAGTCATTTATCAGACACTCTTAGCAGTCTCAGTA
>CM059312.1:972500-1030000 GCA_030340665.1 Neosalanx taihuensis
GAGAGAGAGAGAGAGAAGATCATATCAGGCTTGTTCAGACCCATTGATGTCTACAGTGACTATGAACACAGGTTCACCCCCCCCCCCCCCCCCCCATCACTGTCCCCTAAGTTAGAAGCTCTCTAACAATGCATGCTTGTGTTCCGTCCGTCCCTAAATCATGTTGTCATCCCCTAACGTCTCTTTTCAGACAAATATTTATTTAAAAGCATCCCTCTATGTTGCTGTACAACTTTAACTGTTAACTATGCCCTGCTAAGGTTTGGTAGTACGCAAGCAACAATAACATACTTCACTGCGAGTACAAGAATTACAAATCGTTACAACTAACCAACAAGTCCCTTGATAAGAGTGATTGTGACTATAATAATCATAACCTGTTTCATTGTACACATGGCCAATACATCTCTTTGACTTGAACTTAAATCAAATCAATCTTTTAGAAATTGTCCTACAATCAGCTTTCATGGTTGCTATATGTTCCCTGACACTATACTTTAATCCTGTTTGTCTTGAATAAGCAAAGCGCCTCAGGTTTGGGTAAATTTCCGAACAGCAGTACCTGCCCTGCAATTTCTCAGCTGGCTCTTTAAAGACTGCCGGCGATCATGACAAGCCAAACGTTCCGGCCAGTAATACTAACTGCAGGAGATGGAACTGTTCCAGATTGCTATCTTGCGCTGTCGGAAGAAAGGAGGTCGACGGTCTCGCAGTCCTTCTGTTCGTCTTGACTGTGCGCTCCACCTCTCTCTATTCTCTCCTCTCACGGGCATTTTTGCTTGATAATACGAGGGAAGATCAAAGAGTTTGGAATTGCCGTGATTATACTGTAAACTATGTCCTCGTTGAAGGGACGAAGCCCAAATCACAGAGCTCGTCGTAAATTGTACAGTTGCTTCTGGAATGTGTTCACGTCATTGTCAGCAGAGGTGCATGCCAAGGTGCAAGTAGAGCGAAACAGTCCTGCATTCTTTTTTCTCTTTACATTCACATTACATTCAGTCATTTATCAGACGCTCTTATCTAGAGTGACTCGCAGTAAGTACAGGGACATTCCCCCGCTGAGGCAAGTAGGGTGAAGCGCCTTGCCCAAGGACACAACATCATGTTGACACAGCCGGGATTTCAAACCGAGAACCTTCTGATTACTATCCCAACGCCGTACCCGACTGCACCGCATTACTGGCTCTTTCTCTCTTTCCAAAACACTTAAGTTTCTCTTGCCTGAATGGCCGTGTCCGACCCTGACAGAAACCAGGATGTGTTTAGGCACAGACCATTCTCCCAGCACACCGACGAGCTTTCTCTCGAGCGAAGAGCGGAGTCTCCAGCTGGTGGTGTTGCAATTCAAAAGGGAGATGGCTTTAAGGTGCCACTGGGGACACATAAATTAGCATCCTGAAAGACACCTCCTAGATTTACTTTCCAACTGGGAGGTGTAAAATCTCGACAGAGGTCAGCGTTCTAGAAATGAGGCCCCCTGAAATATATCCCCTGTCCTGCCCCCCCCCCGCCCCCCCCCCCCCCCCCCCTGCTGCCAAACCAGCGCTAGTGAGGGGCATCGCGCTTCCTGGAAGACACAAATGAGGTGCGTGCAGGTGGGATCCCCTTCTGTCAGTTAGCAGAATAACATTTACATTTATCAGACGCTCTTATCCAGAGCGACTTACAGCAAGTACAGGGACATCCCCCCCTGAGGCAAGTAGGGTGAAGTGCCTTGCCCAAGGACACAACATCATGTTGGCAAGGCCAGGGTTCGAACCAGGAACCTTCCAGTTTCTAGTCTGGATATTAGGTATTATTATTATAACAACCTGGGAGTCCCAAGTGGAGGTAGTCTGATGGTGGGAAAGAGAAGAGCCACACGTTCTTAACCAAACATGGACATGACAGTTGGACAGGGAAACTACTAATGAAGAAAAAGATTCTGTGAAGTTAGCACAGAGATGGACTTCAAAGGTTGGGAGAAACAAATTGGGGGGGGGGGGGTGTTAATAATAAGAGATAAGCTTTTGGAGGATCAGAGATGGGGAGGGTAGATTTGTAGCTTTTCTTTGGACTCAAAAGAGTCCAAACAAACGTTGTCTTTGTAAACTGTCTGAGTTCCTTAAAAAGCGCTACAGGAGACGTATCTAGGACTTTGATTGTGAAAAAACAACAACATCTCATCATCCCCAGAACTATGCTGCACATCTCTCTCTCTTAGCGGTAAGAGATTAGCACAGACACATGCAAATACACATCCGTTAGGAAGGAAAACACATATTTTCAATGTTACGTTCGACAGATTTATGATAGGGGAGAGGGGGGGGGGGGTTGGGGAGATATCGGCTAATGACCAATGAGAGTCAGGGTTCGGATGAGCTCTTTTTAATGACGTTCACACTTTGGGCCAATTCAAACAACGGAGGAGAGAAAGGAGAAGAATTATTCTTTTTTTGGAGTCTTTGACGCTGCTAGAACATGTTCTGTCCTTCTGGAACCTTCTTCCCTGATCCTCCACCGCCTCGTCAGTGAGGTAGGGAGGTTCATGAGAGGGAGATAACTGGAGACGCAGCCAGACCCCGCCCCCAGACCCCGCCCCCAGACCCCGCCCCCAGACCCCGCCCACACCTCTCTTCTGGCAGGCGTGCTGGGCGGCCATATCTCTTCCTGCCTTTATCATCCTTGTGGAACTTAATAGGCGATATGTAACGACTAGCGAGCATGTCAAATGTTTTCATAAGAGGGGGCTGCAGAGTGTGATTAGAAACTGTGATACGATCCAGGGGAGGGTCCATTAACAGCTGTTATGTGGGGGGGGGGGGGGGGGGGGGGTGGAATGTGGGTCCCCCTTAAATTGAGCCTATACAGCAGGGTGAAAACATTGGGAACTTTTGGAATTTCTGGGGAATAGGACATTTTGAAAGCGCTACACAGATGATAGCGATTTTTGCCAGCAAATATGCCCCCCCTCCTAATGTCAAAGTCAATCCAGTGTCCTTGTGTTCTGGTGTCGATAATAATGTAGCAGCTAAAAGCACAGCCCCTGTTTTACATTCAGTCCCTTAGCAGACGATCTTATCCAGAGCGACTCACAGTAAGTACAGGGACATTCCCCCCTGAGGCAAGTAGGGTGAAGTGCCTTGCCCAAGGACACAACGTCATGTTGGCACAGCCAGGGTTTGACGCAGGTCCCTTCGGATCGCTAGCCCGACTCCATAACCGCTCAGCCACTGCCCCCCCCCCCCCCCCCCCCCGACACAGACTTGATCTCTGTGACTTGGATCTCACCCGCTCCTGGTACACAGGTTAGACAAACCAGTTCTGATCAGCTGAAGCCTCCATAAGCCTCCATAAACAGAACACAGACTGAGTTATTCTAGTGCAACCTTAGAATTTGGGAAAACATTCAAGCATATTCCAATAATAACTGTAATGCTGTGGGGGGGGGGGGGGGGATGCATAGTTCCCCTGTCTAGAAAGGTTAGTCTGGAGGACAGTGTTTGTTCTGTTACAGGATCTTACACAGGAGTGTGCGTGTGTATATGTCTGCGAGAGAGATTCTGTGTGTTGGTGTGTGTGTGTGTGGTGTGTGTGTTTGTGTGTGCACGGATCTCAGTCAGGTTCAGGCTCCTTGAGAATATAACTCTGGTGTAGTCGCTTCATCTTAGTCACAGCTGGAATCACAAGTTGGAGTATGGCTGGGATCAGAGAGGATCTTAGTTCAGCTGGGGCATCGAGGTGTTTTTTGAAAGCTATGATAGTAGTTGCCAACCCAAAGGTTTCCTCTGTTCTTGTTGATTTCTGTTTTGGGGAATTTGTAACTTTTATAACCAAACAAAGATATCTTCTCACAGGTTTTAGTTTTTCTTACATCACAGTCATTCAGCTGACGTTCTTATCCAGAGTGACTTACAGCAAGTACAGGGACATTCCCCCCTGAGGCAAGTAGGGTGAAGTGCCTTGCCCAAGGACACAACATCATGTTAGCACAGCTAGAAATCTGATTACTAGCCTGACACCCTCACCGCTCAGCCACCTGCTTCTCTCTTTTTTTACTGAAAGCTTAGGGGGCAAGACTTGGAGCTGTGTGTTTTCAAATCGTACATAGTGTGGATATGGCATTCAAGAAAAAAACGTTATCTATCCTGTTGTTGAGTGCTAGCTTCCGTGATTATAAACTCTTAAATACAGTATTATCAAAGTATTTGGACACCCTTGGGGGAGAATGCTGGCCAAAGTTGGATTCCTGAGCTTCCCATAACCAGAGTCGTAAGTGGGTAGGTAAACCCTGGACTAACTGGGGCTTCATGTCTGGGATGTGTGCTTACAAAGGCACCGTCACTGGCAGAGGGCCAAGCGAGATATCAGAGGCCTAGCTGTCATGTGCGTGCGTGCGTGTGAAAGAGGAGTGTGGGTTCGAGCACTCGGTAAAGGCTGGGTGAAGGGAGAGATTTGGGAGTCTGTGTAGGTCAGGGAACAAGATAATTATTTCCACCTGCGAGTGCCAGGCGGTGCTCCGGGGGGGCGATCGATCAGGAAACTTGGTGGAGGGGAGCTGTTCTCAGCTGGACTGTCAGGAGGCGAGGTGGGGAGATGGACGCTGCTTCCTGTACATGACGCAGGCTGTGGAGGCACGCAGACAGAGCGAGGGGGAGCAGGCTGGGGGAAGGAGCCAGCAGCGATGGGGGAAGGAGCCAGCAGTGATGGGGGAAGGAGCCAGCAGTGATGGGGGAAGGAGCCAGCAGTGATGGGGGAAGGAGCCAGCAGTGATGGGGGAAGGAGCCAGCAGCGATGGCGCTGAAAAAGAGCCGGCAGATGGAGTGCAGCTGTTTGATTTAGGCCTGAGCTGGTGGACACATGAAGACTTCATACTGCAGAATGTAAGCAGCCCTTACATTACATTATGTTCAGTCTCTTATCCAGAGAGACTTACAGCAAGTACAGGGACATTCCCCCCTGAGGCAAGTAGGGTATAGTGCAGGGATCACCAATACTGGTCCATGAGGTCCGCTGTCCTGACAGTTTTCGATGTTTCCCTGCTCCAGCACACCTGATTCTAATGAATGGGTCATTAGCAAGCTCTGTGGAAGCATTATAATGACCCTTTATTTGAATCAGGTGTGCTGGAGCAGGGAAACATTGAAAACTGTCAGGACAGCGGACCTCGAGGACCAGGATTGGTGATCCCTGGTCTAGTGCCTTGCCCAAGGACACAACATCACGTTGACACAGCCGGGGTTTGAACCAGGTACCTTCTGATTACTAGTCAGCTACCGACTGCGCCACATGACGCTCTAGCGCTTAAGGTACATTTAAATAAATACATAAATACTCATTTAGCAGACGCTTTTATCCAAAGCGACTTACAGTAAGTACAGGAAGTACAGGGACATTCTCCCTGAGGCAAGGAGGGTGAAGTGCCATTTGCAATGTTCCTCTTAAAAACATGGGCGCTTGTCTGTAGTTCATCTCTGCGTTATGAAATTGACAGTTGCAAAGTAAGAAAGGTTCATTCCAGTGTGAGTATCTGATTCAGACGAAAACTGAAAAACAAACACACTCTTGACAGCGATAATGACCCTCCCCGTGCTAAACATTCTTGGAGGGATTTCAAAAGGCACGCATCCGACGCGACCATCCCAGATCCTCCTCCAGGGCCCCAAGGTCAGGGCGAGGTCAGGGCGGGGTCAGGGGAGGGGCCAGGTGAACAGGTGTAGCGGCGGCCTGCGTCCAGTGTTAATGAAGTCATTAGTGCCAGACACACTGCTGAGAAGATGAAGTCTCCCTGGGAACGAAGGAGGAGGGCAGGGGGCCGTCTGGTACTTAGCCTGGTGCCCCTGAGACCGCCCTTATGATTTCATTTAGCAAACAACCCCCCCCGTCCCCCCTGTACCCCCCCCCGTCCCCCCCGTCCGCTGTCCCCCCCCAACCCACCTGGAGGACAAACAAACCAGAATAAACCCTCAGCTTGTGTCCATGTGATCACAGTCCTGGTCTGTCCTCATGAACAGTATTACTAGTGTTGCTGCTAGCCTTTTTTGTGCTCTGAGCAAAATAGGTACAAAGTTTGTTAAGTATCTAAATGCAAAGTGCCAACCCAAGCCGCTCACACACTGAGGAACGAGACTGTTCATCGGTCTGATGGTTAGCAGGACAATTCATTCACATTTACATTTATTCATTTAGCAGACGCTTTTATCCAAAGCGACTTACAAGAGAGAGCTTTACAAAAAAGCATCGGTCACTGAGCATAGCAACTTGATAGACCCTGAACACAGTGGGCTTTTAGATTGTGAAACATACATTTTTGTACAATATGTCGGTATATTTGTACTTACAAATTACTTACAATACCTTGTAAATACATATATTCTGCTTATGCTACCTGTTTTGCACTTCTGGTTGGATGCATTTCGTTACCCTGTACTTGTACGTGTGTAATTACATTAAAGTTGAATCTAATCTAATCTAATACATCGTGAGAACCAGTAAGTGCCAAGGGAAGAGTTATAAGAGCATTCGAACACTAGCAAGTCTCCGCATTATATTTCTAAGTGCCATACTATTTTTAAGTGCCATACTATTTCTAAGTGTCATTAATTATCTAAATAAGTGAGTTGTAAGCCTTCTTTTGAAGGTGAGGAGACAGTATGTGCTTGTGATGGAGGTGGGGAGTTGATTCCACCATTGGGGAGCCAGACAGGGGAAGAGTTTGTGTGGGGCTCTGGCGCTCTAGAGGGGGGGGACAACTAGACGGTTGTCAGCAGACGATCGTAGGTGGCGGGCGGGGGTGTAGGGCTGGAGGAGTTACACTAAGTCATTTAGCAGACGCTCTTATCCAGAGAGACTTACAGCAAGTACAGGGACATTCCCCCCTGAGGCAAGTAGGGTGAAGTGCCTTGTCCAAGGACACAACATCATGCTGGCACAGCCAGGGTTTAAACCAGGTACCTTGTGATTACTAGCCAGACTGCTCCACGATTTCCATCCCTCCCTGAGTTCTTGTCATTCATGGCATTGATTATCGACTCGGACCAAACACAGAGAGCATGTAGTGAAATTGATTTGATGTCATCTACTAGACTAATGGGTTTGTTTCTGTCTCTGAGCATGAAAAGAAAGTTCAGATTCTTCCCCCTAAAAGGAAGACAGATTTATTCATCTATGAAAGCTTGGCTGATCGATGACCCGGTGGATTAATTAAAAACAAAGAATTCACAAGCGATGTTGTATCGAATCCTCGCTGATCAATGCGAAAGAGGGCCTTTGGAAAAATGATACACCCTTTCAAACGTCACTCCTGTCTTCAAGGTGAACAGGCAGGTATACCACCATTAGAAGGCACAGTTATTACTTTATGAGTCAAACGTCAAATGTCAAGAAAAAGAATTGGGTTGAACACTTGTATCGTCGCTCTTTCATTCCATTTCCACATTTGCACTTTTTTTGTTGCATACCAGGCCATCTTTTATTCATGTGTTTCTTAAAATCATCCTTCTTTTTTACATTCAGCCACACATGGAGCATCAGACTTACTAAGGGATGAAATTACATGTAACCAAACAGCTCTCTACAATAATCCTCTAATATATTTACATATAACTCCTGTTTTGTTTTGCTCCTAAGTCCTGCAGTCAAACCATGTCAAAATAATTCTGCATAATGAAACAGTGCTGGGAAGTTGACAAGGCAAGGGGGGGGGGGGGGGGGGAGGACAAATTAAAATTACATTTATTTCGTAAGTGAATAACGCTTCCCAACACATTGAAGCACAGCTATCCACAGCCAGTGTAGCGGCTGAAATTAGACTTTCCTCGCCCGCAGCTGAAATGGGAAATATAA
Source organism: Neosalanx taihuensis (assembly GCA_030340665.1). NCBI lineage: Eukaryota > Metazoa > Chordata > Actinopteri > Osmeriformes > Salangidae > Neosalanx > Neosalanx taihuensis. Next base: position 980,328 of record CM059312.1, read on the forward strand.
AAAGCCCCAGTAACGACCCTAGAGATGAAGAATTACTCACAACATGACAGCTCCTGGTTAACGCCATGCTGAAGCTGCTCCTATCAGAACTGCGATTAAGCATTCGGAAACGATGCTTCAAACTTTCTTTTTTTTAGGTTGCCTTCGTCCTCCGAGAATCCGAGTCTCCCATTGAGTTGCGACATGAGATATTTACGCTGATGGTGAATACTGTGCGTACGCCAGTAAAAGACGGCTGATGATGAGGGCTCTGTTTGACAAGAGATGGGAATCATTCACTGTAAACAGGGTCCAGGTAATAGTTGTTTCGGGGCTCTGGTTGGTTTTGTTTTGCACGTCTATTATGTCACATCAGACGGACATCCTGGGTAAACAACCCCTCTTTGCTTTTCCCATTGATGATGGTGCCTGAGAGGTTTATTTTAGGTGGCTGTGCGATGCTTAAGTCCCGAGTGGACTTCAACAACTCCCAGGTCCCAGGAGGATCACTCAAACCCACCGTGGATTAGCTGAGCTGAAACACATTTCCCACTTCATTTGCATTGGGAGTACAACGTACCGTTTAAACCTCGTATCGATTCTTTTTTTGATTCACTTAATTGCAAACCTCACCTTACGCAAGCGTACAAATTCCACTCAGTTCTCGACGCAGCTATATGACTCCTAACATAGACCAAGCTCACTAAACAAGATTTTAAAAGGTAATTTCTCCTGAAACCGATGCTGGAATTGCAGATTAAGGGGCCCCTTGTGTGTGATTAGGAGGTGTGCAAGCCCTTCTTGTCCTCAGGTTGGTTTGTCTGTTGAATGATGTCTGAGGCAGCCTGAGCCAAATCCTCATTAGAGTAGTCAGAGAGAACTGATGTGAAGATCAAACCCAGGACCAGAACTGTTAGCAGTCAAGACCCAGAACTGTTAGCAGTCAAGACCCAGAACTGTTAGCAGTCAAACCCAGAACTGTTAGCAGTCAAACCCAGAACTGTTAGCAGTCAAACCCAGAACTGTTAGCAGTCAAACCCAGACCAGCACTGTTAGCAGTCAAACCCAGAACTGTTAGCAGTCAAACCCAGAACTGTTAGCAGTCAAACCCAAACCAGAACTGTTAGCAGTCAAACCCAGAACTGTTAGCAGTCAAACCCAGACCAGAACTGTTAGCAGTCAAACCCAGACCAGAACTGTTAGCAGTCAAACCCAGACCCAGAACTGTTAGCAGTCAAACCCAGAACTGTTAGCAGTCAAACCCAGAACTGTTAGCAGTCAAACCCAGACCCAGAACTGTTAGCAGTCAAGACCCAGAACTGTTAGCAGTCAAACCCAGAACTGTTAGCAGTCAAACCCAGAACTGTTAGCAGTCAAACCCAGACCCAGAACTGTTAGCAGTCAAACCCAGACCCAGAACTGTTAGCAGTCAAACCCAGACCCAGAACTGTTAGCAGTCAAACCCAGACCAGAACTGTTAGCAGTCAAACCCAGACCCAGAACTGTTAGCAGTCAAACCCAGACCAGCACTGTTAGCAGTCAAGACCCAGAACTGTTAGCAGTCAAACCCAAAACTGTTAGCAGTCAAACCCAGAACTGTTAGCAGTCAAACCCAGAACTGTAAGCAGTCAAACCCAAAACTGTTAGCAGTCAAACCCAGACCAGAACTGTTAGCAGTCAAACCAGGACCAGAACTGTTAGCAGTCAAACCCAGAACTGTTAGCAGTCAAACCCAGAACTGTTAGCAGTTAAACCCAGACCCAGAACTGTTAGCAGTCAAACCCAGACCAGAACTGTTAGCAGTCAAACCCAGAACCAGAACTGTTAGCAGTCAAACCCAGAACTGTTAGCAGTCAAACCCAGAACTGTTAGCAGTCAAACCCAGACCAGCACTGTTAGCAGTCAAGACCCAGAACTGTTAGCAGTCAAACCCAGAACTGTTAGCAGTCACGTAGCAGCCATCATCAAGCCTGCAGACCAGCAGTCACATCATTAGATTCCAGTTGTTTTGCGTGAGAAGGAGGAAACCTTGTCTGTGTAGCTGTTGTTTTGTGGACTGTGGTTTCCACTGGTTTGCATGTACAAGTTATCATTTGGGGGAAAACATGGTTTGGTGATCGGTCACTGCACTGGGACTCTGTATTAGTTTTCTGCTGATATTAAGACATCGTCAAGCACAAAGTCAGTCGTGGAAATCAAGAAGTCTAAGTTATTTTACAGATGATAATACTGTGTGCTGTACAGCCAAAGCCTTAGACAATTGAGATTCTTTACATGAATATTATCTGTATATTGTCTTGTGCATTTAAGAATGTAATTCTTTTCATTCATTAATTCTTTAGGCCTTTTTGCATTGCTATTTTTCTTGTAAGCTTAAGCCTTTGGCACTGTAAATCTGTGCTCAATAAGAGTTTAGAGTGCATGTTATACACATTGAGAATGCAAATACTATACTGAGGTTTGCATGTAAGAATTGAGTGCGTAAGCATTTCCTCTGAAGACCCACACAAGCCCTACATCCCGTTTAGTACTGTAAGCTGGAGATTTTTATCACTTAGTGGGAAATGTCCTATAAATGTCTGTGTTTATGAAGCCATCCATATTTCAGACCAAATAGAATCATTTATATGATGTCATTGTCATTCTATGACACTTGGATCTTTTTATATAATAGCACAGGTGCGTTAACCAAATATCTTGATTGATCTTGTTTTTCCAAGCCATTTAAGATGATTCATACTCTATAATTGTTTGTTTTAGAACATGATGCTGTCATTTTAGAATCGTGCTCAGTTGCTCCTCACAGGACAGTCTCCATTTAATGTAAACAAGGTGAGAAAAAGGGAAGGGAAGTGGGTGTAACTGCAATCAATGCAGGCGTTTTGCTTACTTAATAGGTTGTAATTATCCAAACTACTCAGTTCATAATGGTGTTACATTTAAGGTTAGTCATTTATCAGACGCTCTTATCCAGAGCATCTTACAGCAAGTACAGGGACATTCCCCCCTGAGGCAAGTAGGGTGAAGTGCCTTGCCCAAGGACACAACATCATGTTAGGACACCTTCTGATTACTAGTCCAACTCCCTTACTGACTGTGCTGCTTGACTCTCTTAGAGTTTAAAGAGTTAAAGAGTTCTATAATAATAACTAACCAGGTTGAAGCTGAATTAAACTTTAAAAGGCCTGAAACCCCAACATGATAAAAAGTACCCCCAAAAAACATCATCTTGAGCTAGTACGTTATGATTCCCTATTTCAGGTATGTCTGTCAAAAATATGTGACAATACGGAACAGTACAGGGTTAGGAAAAATGGATTCTGAGGTACTGACCATGAGTGTTTCAGAATGACTCAGAGATGGTCGCCATGGGAGATTGTGAATGTTCTTTTTACTTTCCATCACCTCAGAGCATCATACTCTCTGTGTGTTTCTGTTCTCCGTGACACAAATGGGCCGACAACATTGACTTATGTGAGCTTCAAGGCCAAATGAGGCGCGTGTTCGTGAGCTGTGTGGGTGGTGAGTAGCAGGGGCAGGAAGACCAAAAGTGTGTGTGTGTGTGTGTGTGTGTGTGTGGGCACACAAGACATAGTCCTCGCGTCACATCATTTATTCATTCAGCAGACGCTTTTATCCAACGCGACTTCCAAGAGAGAGCTTTACAAAAGAGCATCGATCGCTGAGCATAGTAACGAGACAAACATTGTTGGTTGCCAGATTATGAAACATACATTAAGTGAAACCAAACAAGTGCCAAAGGGTAGAACCACAAGAGCGTTCAGTTCAAATTACACAGCATGGATCTCAAACATGCAGTAGTGTACCTGTAGGAAAGCAAGTAATTATAATAATATACCTCACTGTGAGTAAAATAATTCTAAATCGGGTTAGTTAGTGTCACGTCGAGACGAGGTAAAGGCTCAAACAAACATGACCTTTGTAAAGAGACGACAGCAGGTGTGTGTGCCCAGGGCTCCCTGTGGGCTGCAGACACAGGATGACACAGCATCACACACACACACACACACACACACACACACACACACACACACACACACACACACACACACACTCTGAGCCACCAGAGCTGTCAAACCGCAGGTTCATCTTCATCACAACTCAGATGGTTGTTTGGATTTTTTTACTCACATTCAAATGGGAAAAGTTTCGACAATCGACTGCTTCTTCAACTGGGAAATGAAAGTCAACAAAGTATAATCATATTCAGCCAACTGCGGTAAGATGGAAGCTGTCAGTTAGTCCAATTGAAATGGGATCGTCTGTGTACATTAAGTGCAGTTAGTGACCTCTATCCAACCTATTTAAAATGCATTTTATTTTCTGGAGTATTTTGAAACAAAAACCAATAAGCTAACTCGGCACATCTGCATGTTTCAGATGCACATGCACAGAATCTATTGAATCAGTGTAATTGAGTAAAAAAAGAAAAATCTATTTAAAAAGGTTTACAAGGATGAATGGGGCAACAGTAGAATAACCAGCTGAAGCACAGTCAGTGAGCTACCCTCCATTCCGGTCTAGATATGGTCTGAATGCAGATACTTGTTACAACAAGCTGTACTAAATAGATTACTGTTAGAACATGATGAACTGGAACACAGGCTTTCTTCCCAAATATCATTGTTAATGAACCAAAATAGTCGAGTAGATGTTTCCAATTGAGCTCACCTCAACGAACATCAACATGTTTGATTGCCAAGACTACAGGAAGAATCCCTCAACTGTTGCTACACTGAAAATTGGTGTAACCTAGCAACACAGAATGGTATAAGTAGAAGCAGACATCCAAAAGCTTTCCAAAAGTATTTTACTGGACGATTTGAATAGCTGTCAATCGCACGGCCTCCTTGAAAGAGGAGCTCTGTGTTGAGAGAATGTGGTTCCACTGGCAGGAAGCCTAGCTACGGAGCTGAGCAGGACTGAGAGGAAGCCATACAGAAACTATCAATTTGTAATAACAAGAAATTAATCTTTGAGCATACCGCAAGGGAACTGAAGATACAGATTGCTGTCTTCCACCCTGGAACAAGAGATTGTCCAGACTTTCTCATTCCGATGTTTTCTCAATGCCCTTGAGAGTTGACTCCATTTTGCTCTTGTCCATTCAGCAGATTCCCAAACCATTTTTCCATCGATTACCCCGAGCAGACGCCCCGCAATCTCAGTTCCCGTAGAAGAGCAAATTAAAAGTCTGAAGCGTGTGTAGCTGGGCTTCAGTCTTCAAACTCACGGAGGAACAAGGACATGTGACAAAATATCAAAAATGCAGCATTTTCTTATGAAATGCCTGAAGAACCTTGTGTCAATGTCAAAATGCTTTCCAAGTTAAAAAGATTCACAGAACTCGACTCAAACAAAGAACCAGTGTTAATAGACTGAATCATTTTGTACCCCATAATAACTGGTGACCCAGGTAGTTTTACAATCTGGTTCAGATTTCAGTTGTTCACCCACAGGATAAGAAGACAGTGGTCAAATCCAAAAAAGACAGTGGGGTACGTTATAGGCAAATCACAATACTTACCCTTTTATTTAATAATCTACACATAATATAATCTAATAATCTAAATATATAATAATAATCTATGAATATAACTTTACAAATGTTGCTTTGTTGTTTGTTGTACATATTGTCACATTATTGTGAAAGTGTTGTTTTTTAATGGCCATCATGTGTTGTTTAAACAAAGTTTTAACATGTATTAACTGATGCAACAAATGCACAATGCAACAAACGGACACTTGAACTGTTCATGTATAAATGTTTTGACAACTGTTTCATATTCAACCATTTCAACCGTCAATCATATCGTTCTCTCATAGTGCCAGGCATTTAAATGACTGTATTTCCTTCCTTCCACGAAAAAACAGTGCTTTAGTCATTTCCCAAACTTATTTAAATGAATATCCCTTCAATTTTGTGGCAAGCTAATAAGTGACCCTGTTGTGGTCAGGGCAGTACGCTCGTGAAACTCTGCCAAACCTACAAGTAAAAATGTCACTGACAATTTTCACTTTACAACCAGCCAAGGTTAAAAATGGCAGTAAAGAGTCTGCAACACCGAGCAGAACTGAGTCACGTGGAGAACATTCTCACCACACTGACTTCATTAATGGCTTCTGCTCAACTCAAATGCCAAGGAAACATGGTTCTTTCAGTGTGTTATTGAAGGATAAGCTGGTGAAGAGGCAGGGTAATCCGGAACAACACACTCAGCACACGGAAGGGAGGAGTACTTGGAAGTCAGGTAAAAAAAGAAAGTGAAAAAGAGACAAAAGTTGGCCTTCGATTCATTCGCAGACATATTTTAAAAAAATATATCCATATAACAAACGCAGAAACATGTCACAGGTTCTGGATAAAGCATGTGCGGGTAAAAATCTGTTCATTAATTATGACTAAAGCATGTGATTCAACAGCAAACCTTAACACTTCAAATGTCCTTTACTGTTGAAACAGTATCCGTGTCATTGTATGCGACAGTATGAACGATAATGATCTCACTCTGCACTGAATGTTTGAGAGGGTTCAAGAAAGAGAAGTCACACTATTACAAAGTTTGACATCATTCAAAATGATGAACTGGAACAGATGAAGTGTAATTACTATTACTGAAAAGGTCAGAAGTACATGGAGACTAGAAGAGAAGTAGAATAGGAATAGAAACTGTAAAGTCATGGCTTGTCATTTAGGTTCCTTTATTTTTCTTTATTTTTTACAGACTGTTACAAACTTTATAATCTCCTGTCGAACTCAGGTGTTTGATACATTCCTTCAGGGATGATTGCTTGTGTGTTGATGATGTTGAAATATATTATTGTTACTGTAAGTCACTCTGGATAAGAGCGTCTGCTAAATGACTAAATATAGTGTAGCTGACTTTCCTACTGGACCTTTCTTGCACTTTGTACGGTTCGTGTTGTTTAATTGTAACTTGTTTAACTGAACTTTAACTTGTGGTTCTTCCCTTTGGCACTTGTTTGGTTTCTTACAATGCCATGCTTCAGAATCTGACTACCTGCATTGTTTGGAGCTATCTTGTTGTTATGATCAGTGACTGATGCTCTTTTGTAAAGCTCTCTCTTTGGATACACCCCTTTATTGCCATTGTAGGTACTGAAGGTACATTCCGTCTGTCTGAGCCATCAGCAGAACTTGTTAGAACGATGGCCTTCTCTGTGGTTCCAAGCTGGATCTGAATGGATAAAAGACTTGTCATGGCTGAGTCAGAGGCTGGTTCCCCTGGTCATCCTGTCGTTCACTCCCTCCACATCCCCCTCGTCTGGCAGCTCGTCTGGGCAAGGCAGTCGTTCGTTCCTCTTCCAGACTTGCGTGTCACCGTTCTGATTTGTGACATCAGCAGTCCACTTTACGCTTTTGTATTGATTTCAATTCAATATCCACATTTTCATTGTACATGATGAATCAGAATTGTATGAAATCACAAAATTGTCATTTGTAATGACCCGAAGGTGCTGATGGACTTAGATCAGATGTTCCCCAGAAGAGTTGAAGCATGACTTGCATATCTGTAGGCTGAAAAAAGAGTCCGACTGACTGCTGTTTCAAACGGAGGCTTCATGAAGTCATCTGAGGAATCGTGGATGTTTCCTGAATATGTAGGAGGGCTCATCTGGGTCAAAGGTGAAAACCTTCTGCATCTGCAGCTTTACTAATAGATGAGTCAGCTCACAGGGTTAGTCTGCAGTCTCAGCTGTGTGTGTGTGTGTGTGTGTGCTTCCGCACAGACAAAAGTCCCGGAATACGATACCATCGTGCCCTTTTATGTTATCTGTATCTTTTCTGTCTCCTAGCCCCTCCCCCAGACTTGATGGAACATGTCTGGGAGTGAGCATGAGTTGTCTGCCCTCTGCGATCCGTCAGAAGTACATGTCATGTCACTCCAGAAGCTTTTCACTAGAAACAGCGCTGGTGCCTGGGCACATCCCAAACAGCGCTTCTGAAGGAGAACATGCGAACACTTGGACCATCTGCCTCCTCGCTGTTCTCCGTGTCCTGGGAGACTCCACTCTCCTGCCAGCTCAAACAAGGCCTCTCCTCCAATAAGCAGATAACATTCTGCGAGACGACCGGTGGAATGAAACAAGCCAGTGGGTTAGTTTCACTTTAGATTGACGTTCAGCTCCACACGTTCTCCATTTGGCAGTGTGAAGTTATGAGAATTCAGTCGGTAAGATGGTTACATTTAGTCATTTTTACATTAGTCAGTTATCAGACGCTCTTATCCAGAGCGAGTACAGGGACATTCCCCCCTGAGGGAGGTAGGGTGAAGTGCCTTGACCAAGGTTCTCTCTCTGGTAGTTTTGATAGCGTATGAAGAGATGAATGTTGGTATCCTTCCTTATACCTCGCAAACAATAAGGTTGCTGATCCTCACGTACTGTAAGCCCACGTTTATCCATAAAAAACAAGCGAGGGAAGTGAATTATCCGGAGACGACAGCATGTTTGTCCATCTGAAGTCAAAGCCCTCCTTAAGGGAGCTTCCACTGAAGGCATGACTGACGTTAGCGGTGCTCCACCTGCTCACCTCTCGGAGGGAAGGAGGTCGAAGGGACGCCAGAGGAACCCATACACACGTCCAGGATGATTGAACTGAGCAGTAAAGCATCCTCTCCATTAGCACAGCGCCGTTTCTGTTAGTGTTTGCCTGCAATTGTGTTTTAAGCCTGTCATCGCCTGCATGTTTATCTGATGAGGAGACCGACCCTGAGTCCATGGACAAACTTGGTGGGGGTGTCTGATGATAAATACGTGGGGGGGTGGGGGGTGGGGGGGGGGAGTCTTATCAGCAGCATCTCATCTGGGTTTGTTGACGGGGGGGGGGGGATTGTTGAGGAAAGAGGAGACGGCTGGGGATGTCCACACGCAGTTTCCTGCTGTGGTTTCTGTGTGTGTGAGGGTGTGTGTGTGTGTGAGTGTGTGTGTGTGTGAGTGTTTGTTTGCCCCCTTCCTTCTGGCTGGTGATCCATCTCCCCTCCTCACACCCTCTTGGACGACTCCCAGGCTGTATTTGACCCAGCATGACTGCCGCCCCCTCCCCCCCTCTCACCCCCTCCACCCCCCCAATCACACACACAAACAAACACACACACACAGAGACCCTGACAGTCACCCCCGCTGCCTCTTCAAGCCTCCAGTCAGCCCCTACAGACGGACCCCCCATCCTCTTATCTCTTATTCCCCCCCTCCCCCCCTCCCCTGGGTGGTAGCGCCTCACCTTTCTGCTGCAGCAGACAGACGCTGCTTATCAGCTTCCCACAGGTCATTCTGTTATCCATGTCTCCTCCTGCTCCCCGTGCACAGACCAGGACGTGCACTATTAACTTTGTTGGTGTGTTATCAGCTTTCTCTGTCTGAGAGAAATTTTTATGCTTCTATTTCTAAAAGATTCCCAGTCTGGATTCATGAACGCTGTTGCGAAAATAAAATTTCCAAAATCACTGATTTTGCCGAAGAATATGAAGAAGAAAATGTCCTTCCCCCCAAAAATCGAAAATTGATCTCGCTGGCTCGTCAGTCGTAAAGTTCCCGCCCGTCGCCACCAGATTCACTTCAGCGCCACCGTCACATTATGCAGAGTAAGACGTTACCACGGCGATGCCAGTGGCGGCTGAAACCTTTTGCACGGTTCAGCGCACCGAACGAGCCACGCCGTCCTCCCCGCCTCGGATTCTGCTAACGGTCGTCGCCGGCCAGCGTGGGTCTGATGGATGGCTCCTGGGGGCGCTCTGCGAGGGCGCTCTGCGAGGGCGCTCTGCGAGGGCGAGCACAGATGGGGCAGCGCTTGGCTGCTCTGGGTAAATAGGTAACATAGCCTGTAGGTCTCCTGGGCCTCTTTGAAGCGTTTTCACAGGGAAAATTGATGACAAACAAAACAGAGGGTATTATCATGTATTACCCCCCCCCCCCCCACCCTCAGGTAGCTAGCTGCTATATAATGAATAGAGCTAGCACAGCTAATGATGGATTCCCTCCACCTTAGATCGACTTCATCATTCAAGAGTCACACTGGAAGCAGGGATGATGAATAGCCCGACATCGTCTTCTTTTTTTTCCCTTCGGCTGACGCCAAATCGTTGCATCGCACTTGTTTGTTTGGCTGCAGGAAGTCGAGCGACAATTTTATTTCTTGGAAAACAATTTTGCGCAAAAAAAACGATCGCACGAATATTGCCATGTTGCAGTTAGAGTATAGACTCACCATCTTTGCTTTATAATGTTTGTGTGTAATATACACCAGGGGTGTCCAATCCTAATGTCCTAATGCCACTGATGTCTCCATCACCCACACCTGGTTCTAATGAGCGGGTCGTTATGAAGCTCTGTGGAAGACCTCATGATGACCCGTTCATTAGAATCAGGTGTGCTGGAGCAGGGAAGCACTAAAACCTTCAGGACAGTGGGTCTGGAGGACCAGGGTTGGCCTCCCCTGATAATACAATATATATTAACAACATGTTTCTTCTCAAATACATTTACATCACATTCAGTCATTTATCAGACGCTCTTATCCAGAGCGACTTACAGTAAGTACAGGGACATTCCCCCCTGAGGTAAGTAGGGTGAAGTGCCTTGCCCAAGGACACAACGTCATGTTGGCACACCCAGGGTTCAAACCAGGAACCTTCAGATTACTAACCCGACACCCTCACCGCTCAGCCACATGAATCGTTCTCCCAGATGACTGAAGTAGGCAGGAGAGGGCAGGGCTATCTGGCAGGAATGTAATTATCTCTCCTCCTCAGTAAAACTTGTTCTTATCTCTGGTGCTTCCTGACACTTTCCTCTCCCTCCTGGTCCTGGTGGATTTGAAGGAGAGCGTTCATCAAACCCCCCTCCCCCCAGTTCTCTCTCTCTTCCTGTCCTCCTTTCCCACCAAACGTGTCCCCGCTGTCCAAGATCCAAGATTGGAGAAGCGTTCTCGTCATGTCACCATCCACAGCCACTGCAACACACCGCAAAGCCAAACTTAGTTTCTCCAGGACCCAGGTGCTCCACAAAAAAACGCAGAGCAACGCAAAGTCACATTAGAACACAACAGAGACGAAGCGCATAGACATGCACAATAAAAAGTGCAATGAAGTACACACAAACCAGTGCAAGAACAAGTAGAACAACACAAGACAGAAACATAGAACATATTGGTCATCATTTAGCAGTAACGGTGATTTAAAGAAACTATCGAATAAAAACAGTATAAAACATATCAAAAACATTTGACTGACATAGTGAGTATTTAATGGGTTTAATGAGTTTGTGTGTGGTTGAATTTGGTCCGTCCACGTTTTGGATCTTTTGGTTAAAAACCCACAACTGTAGCCCCCCCCCCCCCCCCCCTACCACAGCAGAGGTAGTAAGGGTTTCATCGGTGCTCGTCAGGGAAGCTTGATGAGGCTGTGATGGAGGGGCAGCTCTGGTCGGCCTTAGCCAGAGATCGGTGCTGCTGTGCTGGGCTGGACGGAGAGCAAGAAGGGCCTGTCTGCTATGAAGTGGGGCAATAACACCCTCCACCACACAGGGGGAGGGGCCAGTGTCCGGCCCCTGTGTTATCACATTAAAGTCCCAGAGAGGGAGAGAGATGCAGACCCTGAGAGGGAGAGAAGGGAGAGAGATGCAGACCCTGAGAGGGAGAGAAGGGAGAGAAGGGAGAGAGATACAGACCCTGAGAGGGAGAGAAGGGAGAGAAGGGAGAGAGATACAGACCCTGAGAGGGAGGGAAGAGAGAGAAGGGAGAGAGATACAGACCCTGAGAGGGAGAGAAGGGAGAGAAGGGAGAGAGATACAGACCCTGAGAGGGAGAGAAGGGAGAGAAGAGAGAGAGATACAGACCCTGAGAGGGAGGGAAGGGAGAGAAGGGAGAGAGATACAGACCCTGAGAGGGAGAGAAGGGAGAGAAGGGAGAGAGATACAGACCCTGAGAGGGAGGGAAGGGAGAGAAGGGAGAGAGATACAGACCCTGAGAGGGAGAGAAGGGAGAGAAGGGAGAGAGATACAGACCCTGAGAGGGAGACTTGACACAGGGGAGGAGAAGGGGATAGAAAGGGATAATAGGGTTTTTGTTCCTTTCTCTCTCCATGTAATACTGACTTTAACAGTGGAGAATGTTCCGGAAAGTTCAACCCCCGGGTGTGTAAGACTAATCAGAGGCATGCGGTAGAACCGTGAATATCAGACCACACCCTTCTGGACATTAGAGGTCGGTAGACGTCCCCCTGCGATGAGAACATGATGTTCTGTACAGCTCTGTGTGAACGCTGACCCGAGCATCTTGGACTGGGATGTTATCAGCTTGACTTTTCCCGAGGAGGTCTGAAATGGATCAGCGTGACTATGAAGTACAGTAATCCCTCGCTATATCACGGTTCACTTTTCACGGTTTCGCTACTTTTTAAAAAACATTTTATTGTGCATTGTGTTCTGCATTCTGATTGGCTGAACAGTCTCTCTGCTTCTTCTCTACCTGTGCGTCAATAACATTGCGGTTTACTGTAATACTGTATGTACTGTACACGTGCAAAACAGCCAAATAAAATACCAACAATGTCTCTTGTACAAGCAAATTCTGTTGTACAAACCAATAATGTCGACAAAACGTTCTGCACCGACAAAGGCACCTGCGGTCGGACCCAAAAGGCAGAGGAAGATGTTAACAGTCGCAGAAAAAGTTCAACTTCTGGACATGCTAAAGGAGGGTAAAAGCTGTGCGGCTGTAGGTCGGCATTACGGAATGCATGAATGTTTAATTTAAATTTAATTGTACAGTATAATAATTGTAAAAACGTCTACTTCACAGATTTCACTTATCACAGGTGCTTTTTGGAACGTAACCCCCTGTGGAAAACGAGGGATTACTGTATTACAATAGCGTGGCGTAGGAAGATCAATTCGAATGAACTCCCGTAGCTTTGGCCCTCCTCGCGAAAGATGCGTTTACGAGAAGTACTAATGCTCAAAGGGAAGTGGCGAGAGATGACATGCGGGCTGGGATCTCATTAATGATGACATGTGAGTCAGTTCATCCAGAGGAGCTTCTGAACCCTGAAGACAAGGAGACAGTTTCTCTCCAACACCTTGCTGTCGTTCTCTGTACTCAGTATTTAGATACATCAAGAACTGATCCCCCAGCCTTTAATGTTCTCCTCTTTCCGTCTCTTTCTCTCTCGATCCGTCACTCTTTCCCCTGGACCTCCTGTCTCCCCATCGCCTCCATGAGTTCCAAACATGGACTGACGATCCGGACAATTCCTGCGATCGGAGACATAGTCCTGACTTTTTGCCTTCTGGTGGGGTGGTGGATGGGTGGTGGGGGGGTGGATGGGTGGTGGGGGGGGTTGGGTTCTCTCATGACTCACATCCCCTCACCATCCTAACTCTGACAGTGTTTGTTTATCATCCGAAGAGAAATCAACCCAAAGGACCCCCCCCCCCCCCCCCACCCCCCACCCCCCCCCCGCACTCAGCCCATCACTCAAGTTATCTACGGCACCTGATTTGTCACCTAAGTGTTCAAAACACATTCCCCCCCCACCAAATTACTGGGGGGGGGGGGGGGGGGGGCTAATGCTTGCCGTCATTCAGGGGTGCATGTATCAGGTAACCCATGAAGCTAGCCAGAGGTTGGCACTCACACACCCACACCGTCCACACGCAGCCTCGTCCACACCCCGGCCCCTCCAGCTCTCTCTCTCTCCCTCTCTCTCCCCCCCCTCTCTCTCTCTCTCTCCCCCTCTCTCTCTCTCTCTCTCTCTCTCTCTCTCTATCCCCCTCTTTCTCTCTCCATCTCTCTCTCTCTCCCCCTCTCTCTCTCTCTCCCCCTCTCTCTCTCTCTCTCTCTCCTCTCTCTCTCTCTCTCTCTCTCTCTCTCCCTCTCTCTCCCCCCCCTCTCTCTCTCTCTCTCCCCCTCTCTCTCTCTCTCTCTCTCTCTCTCTCTCTATCCCCCTCTTTCTCTCTCCATCTCTCTCTCTCTCCCCCTCTCTCTCTCTCTCCCCCTCTCTCTCTCTCTCTCTCTCTCTCTCTCTCTCTCTCTCTCTCTCTCTCTCTCTCTCGCCCCCTGACCAGGTTTGTTCTATTCTGATGTGTTTCTCTCAAAAGGTGTTTTTGTTTGTATCTGGAGAGCAGATGCTGCTGGGACTCTGTGTGAACTCCAGAATGAGATGCTGTAATGAAGTCTATCTCTATTAGATTACAGTGCCCCCCCCCCCCCTGCTAGCTGGTCCCTGACATGGTCTTTGGTCTTTCTGTTAGTAGGTGCATCTTTCACTCTTTCTCTCTCTCTCTCTCTTTCTCTCTCTCTCGCTCTTTTCATCTCCCTTTCTTTCAACCTCCGTCTCACCATCTCTTCCCCTCTCCTCCTCCCTCCTCCTCCCCTCTCCTCCTCCTCCCCTCTCCTCCTCCTCCCCTCTCCTCCTCCTCCTCCCTCCCCCTCTCCTCCTCCCTCCTCCTCCCCTCTCCTCCTCCTCCCCTCTCCTCCTCCCTCCTCTCCTCCCTCCTCCCCTCTCACCTCCTCCTCCTCCTCCCCTCTCCGCCTCCCCTCTCCTCCTCCCTCCTCCCTCCTCCTCCCTCCTCCTCCCCTCTCCTCCTCCCTCCTCTCCCCTCTCCTCCTCCCTCCTCCTCCCTCCTCCTCCCCTCTCCTCCGCCCTCTCTCTCACTTTCCCTCCTTCATGTCCTCTGCTCGCACGGCTGATTTGTTGATCACGGGTTCTACATGAGATAGTGTGGGAGGGAGCCGGATCGAGAGAGGGAGAGAGAGAAAGAAAGAGAGAGAAAGAAGGAGAGAGAATTAAGCGGGGGGGGGGGGACTTGGAGGACTTGCCGCAGTTCAAGCAGAGTTTGTCGTGCACGCGGGTCTCAGCGAGATCAGAATCACGGTGAATCACATGTTCTGATGTGAACACTGCCTCCTGTGAGGCAGAGAGAGGCAGAGAGAGGCAGAGAGAGAGGCAGAGAGAGGCAGAGGGAGGCAGAGGGAGGCAGAGAGAGGCAGAGAGAGGCAGAGAGAGGCAGAGGGAGGCAGAGAGGAGGCAGAGGGAGGCAGAGAGAGGCAGAGAGAGGCAGAGAGAGGCAGAGAGAGGCAGAGGGAGGCAGAGAGAGGCAGAGGGAGGCAGAGGGAGGCAGAGGGAGGCAGAGGGAGGCAGAGGGAGGCAGAGAGAGAGGCAGAGGGAGGCAGAGGGAGGCAGAGAGAGGCAGAGGGAGGCAGAGGGAGGCAGAGGGAGGCAGAGAGAGGCAGAGAGAGGCAGAGAGAGAGAGAGGCAGAGAGAGGCAGAGGGAGGCAGAGAGAGGCAGAGGGAGGCAGAGGGAGGCAGAGGGAGGCAGAGGGAGGCAGAGGGAGGCAGAGAGAGAGGCAGAGAGAGGCAGAGGAGAGGCAGAGGGAGGCAGAGGGAGGCAGAGGGAGGCAGAGGGAGGCAGAGAGAGAGGCAGAGAGAGGCAGAGGGAGGCAGAGGGAGGCAGAGAGAGGCAGAGAGAGGCAGAGAGAGGCGACGGCTGAGTAGACAGCAAGCTCGTTCACCCCATAAATCTGCAGAGGAGGTAGAGACACTGATAGATCCTGCCTTCATCTGGGCTGTCTTCATGCTCTTCTGTGAAACGCCTCCATCCTCTCTGTTCCAAAACAGAAAAGCATGTTTGGTTGAAAAGAGCTTTAACCATGTGGTACTACTGACCATGTTTGAGACAGGATTGTGTTTACATTCAGTCATTTTATCAGACGCTCTTACCCAGAGTGACTTACAGTACAGGGACATTCCTCCCTGAGGCAAGTAGGGTGAAGTGCCTTGCTCAAGGACACAACGTCATGTTGGCACAGCCGGGGTTCGAACCAGGAGCCTTCAGATTCCTGACCTAACCCTAACTGACTGCGTCACATGACTCCCTGTGTTGTGCAGCGGTAATGTCATCTTCGGAAACGACCCAACATGACATCTGCCGGATATTCCAACGATCCTTCACCGCTAACACGGTTAGCCTCGCCGTGATTAGCGAGGCTCCAGGGAGCACCCCTCCCCCAGCCCCCCCACATCCCCCCCCCGCCATCCCCCCCACGTCCCCCTGCCGCCCCCCCCCCGGTCCCCCCACCGACCCAGGAGTCAACATCGACTAGTCCGGCCTTTTCTCTCTTTTGCCACTTCACCATGTGGCCTTGGTGTACACACACACACACACACACACACACACACACACACACACACACACACACCCTCCTAGGTTTGCTCCTCAAGCAGCGTCTGGATATTTCATGTGAAGAAAGACAGACGGGAAGAAGACCTTGTGAAAAGGCCACTTCTTTCTTAGGGTGTCACTTCAGACCTGAAAGATGTATGTAGCTGACATGAAACCCTTCAGTGCTATAGGGTTACTGCCGCTCCGCACCCTGGCCAGAGCCAGGGCCGTTCTCTGGGCTGCGCTAGAGGCACAGCAGACGCCCAAGCCATAGATCTCTTGCTCAGGACAATGGGCTGTTCTCCCAGTGAAACCGGAGTGTTCTGAGCAGCATCTGGTAACCTGGGCACCGGGCGAGGAGGATGAGGAGATCTGAAACACAGAAAAATGCCAATAATGTGACTCCTTGGGTCTTTTGGCAGGAGGAGGCTAACTCGATACGCTCCATCCTCACCCATCTCTCTCCCTACGCTATCTCATTCTCTCTCTCTCTCTCTCTCTCTCTTTCTCTCTCATCTCTCTCCCTACTCTCTCTCATCCTCTCTCTCTCCCTTCTCTTTCTCTCTCACTCTCTCCCATTCTCTCTATCTCTCTCCCTCTCTCTCTCTCTCTCTCTCTCTCTCTGTCTCTCTCTCTCTGTCTCTGTCTCTCTCTCTCTCTCTGTCTCCTCTCGTTAGTAGGATCTCTTTTCTCTCTGCTCCCCTCTACACACACTCAGGGAGGGGGAGAGGCGGAATGAGAAAAAAAGAAAAGAAAAGAACAGATAGGTGTCTCCGGCTCACCTCACCAGTGAGGTGTCTCTCTAAGAGTCTCCTCAGTCACAGAGCTGAAGGCCAAGCTGTGAGGAGGCCAACTGCTCCTCCTCAGGTACTGCCCCCCCCCGTCCCCCCCAACACACACACTCAACACCTCCACCCCCCCGCAACCTCACCCACGCTGCCTCCCGCTCAAACCCCAACTCTTCTCTTCCGTCCATCCGTCTCTCTCTCCCCTGACAGGAAAAACCCTTTGCTGAAACAAGAGACGAGGCAATATGGTGCCACTGCTGACTGCTAACAAATTGGTTTCTTGTGAATCTGCCCCCCTTCCGTCCTCCATCTCCCCCCCCCCCCCCCAAGAGACAGAGAAACGAGGCAGGGGTGGAAGAAAGAGCGTAGGGAGGGAGGGAGGGAGGGAGGGAGGGAGGGAGGGAGGGAGGGAGGGAGGGAGGAAGGGAGGGAGGGAGGGAGGGAGGGAGGGAGGGAGGGAGGGAGGGAGGGAGGGAGGGAGGGAAGGGGTGGTGGGGAGGGACGATGATGATGATGGGGGGGGGGGGGAGGGGGCAACACAAGTCGACTCACTATTGGACAGAATGTCCTCATCCTTTGTGCTGTTGTCAGGGTTAGGTCCCCCTGGTAGGTCCCCCCCCCTCCTCCCTCCCGCATGTCGAACGACCGGCCATCATTTCATTACCCGTGTTCGCTCTGAACAATAACATCCGTCGAGGTAATAACCTGCATGCTTCCAGAACATTTCATCAAAGAGATCAGCCTTGTTGTGTAAGTGCACCAGACCATCTTTCCTGTAAAACGATCCCCCATAATTCCTCCGGTTGAAAGAATGAGATGCTTTGATTTAAATCGAGAGAAAACTTTCATGAACGTCACATTGCTGTAGATTTCAGGGTGAACGTGTAACGCATAGAACGTCATCCGGTTTTTCAGCCCGTTTGAATGAAATGAAATGCGTGCGTTGTCTGTTGTGTGTATATGTGTGTGCGGTGGGTTTAATATGAAAAGGGTTTTAGCTGTTTTGTTATTATTACCGAACGTAATTTGCTTTTGATTGTGTGTCTTAAATGACAGGTCTGGGAGTGTTACACCACCCGTGTGTGTAAGTCTGTGTGTCTGCATGAGTGTGTGGCTGTTCCCTTGTCCAAGGTCGTGTTCAGCAGTTGTTGATCGTGCGTCTGTGTACGTACCGCTCGTGCGTGTCGGCCCCAGTCCTCCCTGCGTTTCACAGATCTGTCGCCGGACGTTGTCAATCTTCGCCGCCAGCGACCGACTTCCTGGTTTTGACACAAACCGGTGGCGTCGGCGAGTCAACACCTCGCAAGGTCTCAGCGTCAAAAAAACGCTCGTAGACGTACACCTGCGCCACTCTCTGTTTACCGCTACAAGCTGGTGTGTGTGTGTGTGTGTGTGTGTGTGAACAAGCTGTCAGAAACATGAGAGACTTGTCACACCTGGCTATTGATCTTTTTTCCTTTGAAGTCTCCTCTGACCTCACGCTTACAGGTTAATCTCTCATACAAGCTTTGACTTTCAGGCTACAATACTTCAAGCAGCACCTAACGCATCATCGATTGCCAGTTGGGTGATGTCATTATGAGGAACTTCTGTAGTAGCGTGTTGTTGAGTGTGATTCTGTAGTCTACAAATAAAAGATGTAGTCATTTATCAGACGCTCTTATCCAGAGCAGCTTACAGCAAGTACAGGGACATTCCTCCCTGAGGCAAGTAGGGTGAAGTGCCTTGCCCAAGGACACAACGTCATGTTGGCACGGCTGAGGTTTGAACTCAGCCTCCAAGTCCTCCCACTGTGCAGCTTATCCGGGTCAAAGGTGAAAACATGGTCCTGATCCCTCGGCCAGCTGACCGACCCTGCGGTGCGTTAAGTTGGTGGTCTCTGTCACAGTGACCTTCCTGGACACCGACCAATATATCCATGCAGGGTCACGGGGTCAAATTCCCAAGTTCCAAACAAGCGGCGATTTGCGTCTGATGGTTCTGATGGTTCTGATGGTTCTGATGGTTCTGTGATGGTTCTGATGGTTCTGATGGTTCTGATGGTTCTGTGATGGTTCTGATGGTTCTGATGGTTCTGTGATGGTTCTGATGGTTCTGTGATGGTTCTGATGGTTCTGATGGTTCTGATGGTTCTGTGATGGTTCTGATGGTTCTGTGATGGTTCTGTGATGGTTCTGATGGTTCTGATGGTTCTGTGATGGTTCTGATGGTTCTGATGGTTCTGTGATGGTTCTGATGGTTCTGTGATGGTTCTGTGATGATTCTGTGATGGTTCTGTGATGGTTCTGATGGTTCTGTGATGGTTCTGTGATGGTTCTGATGGTTCTGTGATGGTTCTGATGGTTCTGTGATGGTTCTGTAATGGTTCTGTGATGGTTCTGTAATGGTTCTGTGATGGTTCTGATGGTTCTGTGATGGTTCTGATGGTTCTGAGTGTTCTGATGGTTCTGTGATGGTTCTGATTGTTCTGTGATGGTTCTGATGGTTCTGATGGTTCTGTGATGGTTCTGATGGTTCTGTGATGGTTCTGTGATGGTTCTGATGGTTCTGTGATGGTTCTGATGGTTCTGTGATGGTTCTGTGATTGTTCTGATGGTTCTGATGGTTCTGTGATGGTTCTGATGGTTCTGATGGTTCTGTGATGTTCTGTGATGGTTCTGATGGTTCTGTGATGTTCTGTGATGGTTCTGTGATGGTTCTGTGATGGTTCTGATGGTTCTGATGGTTCTGATGGTTCTGTGATGGTTCTGATGGTTCTGTGATGGTTCTGTGATGATTCTGTGATGGTTCTGTGATGGTTCTGATGGTTCTGTGATGGTTCTGATGGTTCTGATGGTTCTGATGGTTCTGTGATGGTTCTGATGGTTCTGTGATGGTTCTGTGATGGTTCTGATGGTTCTGATGGTTCTGATGGTTCTGATGGTTCTGTGATGGTTCTGATTGTTCTGTGATGGTTCTGATGGTTCTGATGGTTCTGATGGTTCTGTGATGGTTCTGATGGTTCTGTGATGGTTCTGTGATGGTTCTGATGTTTCTGATGGTTCTGATGGTTCTGTGATGGTTCTGTGATGGTTCTGTGATGGTTCTGATGGTTCTGATGGTTCTGTGATGGTTCTGATGGTTCTGTGATGGTTCTGATGGTTCTGTGATGGTTCTGATGGTTCTGATGGTTCTGTGATGGTTCTGATGGTTCTGTGATGTTCTGTGATGGTTCTGATGGTTCTGTGATGGTTCTGATGGTTCTGTGATGTTCTGTGATGGTTCTGATGGTTCTGTTATGGTTCTGTGATGATTCTGTGATGGTTCTGTGATGGTTCTGATGGTTCTGTGATGGTTCTGATGGTTCTGTGATGGTTCTGTGATGATTCTGTGATGGTTCTGATGGTTCTGTGATGGTTCTGTGATGGTTCTGATGGTTCTGTGATGGTTCTGTGATGGTTCTGATGGTTCTGTGATGGTTCTGTGATGATTCTGTGATGGTTCTGTGATGGTTCTGATGGTTCTGTGATGGTTCTGTGATGGTTCTGATGGTTCTGTGATGGTTCTGATGGTTCTGTGATGGTTCTGATGGTTCTGTGATGGTTCTGATGGTTCTGATGGTTCTGTGATGGTTCTGATGGTTCTGATTGTTCTGTGATGGTTCTGTGTCGACTCACCAGATTCAAACCCTTCAGACGGGATGTTTAGACAGGAGGCTCCATGATGGAAAATCACTCTGTTAGCTGTCCACAGCCAAGTCTCCTGGTTTGTGTGTGTGTGTGGTTGGGGACTGTGTGTGTGTGTGGGGACTGCGTGTGTGTGTGTGTGTGGGGACAGCGTGTGTGTGTGTGGGGACTGTGTGTGTGTGTGGGGACTGCGTGTGTGTGTGTGTGTGTGGACTGCGTGTGTGTGTGTGGGGACTGTGTGTGTGTGTGGGGACTGCGTGTGTGTGTGTGGACTGCGTGTCGACGCGTGTGCAGAGAAACCCAGCACATGCCACGTAACAGATGGAGTCTTTGAATAAGTAAAGGTTGCCTAGGACTGGTGACCTCCCTCCCCCCTCCCTGCCTGTCCCCCCCCCCCCCCCCCATTCTATCTCTCCACAACAGCCCAGCCCTAAACTGACTGTGATGTTCAGGCGCTCGCTGTCTTTACATTTATCAGACACTCTTATCCAGAGAGACTTACAGTAAGTACAGGGACATTCCCCCCTGAGGCAAGTAGGGTGAAGTGCCTTGCCCAAGGACACAACATCATGTTAACACAGCCGAGGTTTGAACCAGGAACCTTCTGATTACTAACCTGACACACCTAACTGACCGTACCGCATTGACACTTCCTTGTCAATCACGTCTCAAGGTCAAGAAAGGACACAAGCTTCCATATTTACCTCAGAGTTGGTAAAGGACGCTTTCAAGGATGAGGGCGTGACACTAAGCAAGGAGGGCGTTACTCCAGAAGTAAACAGCGTGTCATTTCACCGCGGAAACCATAACGGACGCCTCCCCCGCGAGACACACACACACACTCACACACCCTCGAAACTTTAGTATCCCATCCTCAACCCCCTTGTCTGCAGTCATTCTCAGGGTGTAGCTCCTTGTTTTAAATCACAGGCCAGGACTGGAGGTGGATGGGGTGGGGGGGTGGGGGGGTGTGCGGGGGGTGGGGGGGGGGTGGTGAAGTTGGAAGGGTCCAGGCAGAGGGGGTGTGTGTGTGGGTGGGTTTGGACCGTTCCAAAATCCCTTCTTAAGCGATCGGTGGATTATTGAGTGTGTGTGGACGAGGAGGGCCCGGCAGAGATTAACATTCCTGGGGGAATTTTAACACTCTGGGCGACGAATGTTCAACAGTGTTCCCTCTGTGCCCCCCCCCAAGCCCCCCCTGGCAGTGGCGTGCTAAGCCGGACCTGAGTTAGGGAGAGGTCAGCTGGAAAGAGGGAGGTAGAGGAGGGGGGGAGGCAGGAGCAGCCTCACAGCCTGGTTCAGTAGAGGCAGGAGCAGCCTCACAGCCTGGTTCAGAGGCAGGAGCAGCCTCACAGCCTGGTTCAGAGGCAGGAGCAGCCTCACAGCCTGGTTCAGAGGCAGGAGCAGCCTTACAGCCTGGTTCAGAGGCAGGAGCAGCCTTACAGCCTGGTTCAGTAGAGGCAGGAGCAGCCTTACAGCCTGGTTCAGTAGAGGCAGGAGCAGCCTCACAGCCTGGTTCAGTAGAGGCAGGAGCAGCCTCACAGCCTGGTTCAGAGGCAGGAGCAGCCTCACAGCCTGGTTCAGTAGAGGCAGGAGCAGCCTTACAGCCTGGTTCAGTAGAGGCAGGAGCAGCCTCACAGCCTGGTTCAGTAGAGGCAGGAGCAGCCTCACAGCCTGGTTCAGTAGAGGCAGGAGCAGCCTTACAGCCTGGTTCAGAGGCAGGAGCAGCCTCACAGCCTGGTTCAGAGGCAGGAGCAGCCTCACAGCCTGGTTCAGTAGAGGCAGGAGCAGCCTTACAGCCTGGTTCAGTAGAGGCAGGAGCAGCCTTACAGCCTGGTTCAGAGGCAGGAGCAGCCTCACAGCCTGGTTCAGTAGAGGCAGGAGCAGCCTCACAGCCTGGTTCAGAGGCAGGAGCAGCCTCACAGCCTGGTTCAGTAGAGGCAGGAGCAGCCTTACAGCCTGGTTCAGTAGAGGCAGGAGCAGCCTCACAGCCTGGTTCAGTAGAGGCAGGAGCAGCCTCACAGCCTGGTTCAGTAGAGGCAGGAGCAGCCTTACAGCCTGGTTCAGAGGCAGGAGCAGCCTCACAGCCTGGTTCAGAGGCAGGAGCAGCCTCACAGCCTGGTTCAGTAGAGGCAGGAGCAGCCTCACAGCCTGGTTCAGTAGAGGCAGGAGCAGCCTTACAGCCTGGTTCAGTAGAGGCAGGAGCAGCCTCACAGCCTGGTTCAGAGGCAGGAGCAGCCTCACAGCCTGGTTCAGTAGAGGCAGGAGCAGCCTTACAGCCTGGTTCAGAGGCAGGAGCAGCCTCACAGCCTGGTTCAGTAGAGGCAGGAGCAGCCTCACAGCCTGGTTCAGAGGCAGGAGCAGCCTCACAGCCTGGTTCAGTAGAGGCAGGAGCAGCCTTACAGCCTGGTTCAGAGGCAGGAGCAGCCTTACAGCCTGGTTCAGAGGCAGGAGCAGCCTTACAGCCTGGTTCAGAGGCAGGAGCAGCCTTACAGCCTGGTTTAGAGGCAGGGGCAGCGTCAGGTGAACAGGAGAGGCCGGAGTCTGATCGTCGATGTCATACTGTCAGAGTTTCCTCTCTGACGATAGCTAGGTGCTAGCTAGCTACCTTTTTTTTGTTGAGTTGTTAAACTAATGATGTGTTGGAAAGGAACAGGTAGCTGCATACGCTGCTGTCTTCAAACAAGTGAACTTAAAATCCCCCAAAGCTTGGGGGGGGGGGGGGGTCACATGTTGACGTGGGGAGCGAATGGTGAACAGCGGAAGGGAGGGGGGAGAAGGGGGGGATTGGGTATCGCTCGGTGGGGAGAGAGGGCTAGCGTCCAGTTTTTGGACAACGGTCCCCGGTCCCCCCCCCCCCCCCCCCCCCCCCCCCCAGTGCGCCTAGCGACGGCCAGAGAATGCTCTCCCTTGTTAGGGCTCCGCCGCATAGCTGGAATGAGACTGTCGGACCCGCGCGCCCCCTTAGGAAATCGAATCAATCCCCCTCGTCCGATGACAAAGATGAGGACCTTTTGGAGGAGAGGTCTGGGAGGATCACAGCACCGCTATGTTCTCTCTGGGCTGCGAGTCGGAGAGTGACTCAGCCAAGTTTGCCTTTAAAACCGCCGGATCATCTTTCAACCTTCTTTCAAACCCATACAGAAGCTTAGGGATCTGAAAGGCTAATAGTTCACCATGAAAGGAAACTCTCGGGGTGAAGTTAAAGACAGAGAAGGCCCCTAACCTAGGAGCCAGTCCCCAAACTGGAATAGAGCCGGTATGTTGTGAAGGCCAATAGAAAAGGTAAACACACACACACACACACCTGTTTAAACAAGAGCCGTCCCTGCCCCAGTACGTGGACACAGCGGTGAATGATGGCTAATTCCTTCTCAAACATGGCCAGGGCCAAACAAGAGCCAGGGATCTCAAACAAAGCTCATGTCTGTGTGACTGAATTGGTTATTGATTATCTGCACACAGTGCTCTCAAATAACCAATTGACACTCGTTTTTAAACGGTTGGGCATTCCTACACTTCATTTAAATTGTTCCAAGTCTGCACTTTGCTGCAACATTGTGTCAGGGAGACTGATCGTCAAAATGTTGAAATAGAAAGTAAAAAGTATTACTTTGGAAGTATGTGTATTATTTAATTTTTTTATACACTGCACAAAATAGAGTTTGATACACTGGTCATATCTCTTCAGCTAAACGCAGTATTATTATTAATTTACTTTATTTAAATTTTCTATACAGTATTTGTTTGTAACACTAATTTTCATGTATTTATTTATTTCAGGAACAGTACATATTATACAACATTTACATGTAAATATGCCAGATTTAGCCACAAGGCTATTTTTCATCTGTAGTCTCTGGACAGATGTTAAAATGTCACCCTGAACATAGTAAAATATAATAAAAGTAAAGTTGTTATTACAAAGTTAAAATTTCAAATGTAAAAATATTAAAATGCATCACTCTAACATCAATCAATAGGCAGACAATGTTTGTTAACAGAGAAATATTGAACACTTACACATAACAAAGAAAACAGCATTACATTGACACAAGGGCATTTTTTATACAATCGTTTTGCATGGATGTGGTCACTCCACCAGTCTCTTATGGCCCTCCAGCTTGTGTGTTGATGGGCAATAAACAATAAAAAGTAGAGAGGAAAACGTGAGATGAGCAGAAGAAATAAACGTTACAGAACCACAATTACAGAACAGCGATCAGACGTGGGAACAGCCGATAAAAATAATGACTCTGACCAATCAGAGCTCTGGGAGGTTAAAACGCAGATTTGTGAACCAGGCACTAATCACGGTACACGGTGCTGGATGATCGGAGGATGTCTATAATTGAGTCATCCATAATATCTTAGCGCTCCTGTTATGATCTGTGCTAACAGCGTTATTAATTCACCCCCGCTGCCCCTGTCCATTAATCACAGGCGCTGAGAGGAGATAAATAAGACTGCCACAGCTAAGGTGGAGGACAGGGGTGGGGGAAGAACTTGATGGATCAGTTTAGACAGAAGTCCTACTGCAGTCCTGATAACTGCCGAGCTCGTGGTAAACTCTCTGTTAAGTTTGATTCGCTCACAGCCCGACAGAGACCGCGCTCATTAGTCATACTGCGCTGTACAGCTGACTCTGCTGTTACAACTTCTCACAGATGAATTAAGGCTCCTGGCGAAGGACAAATGTGTTGAAGTGAAAGCTGAGAGTTAGTGTTCTGTGTTGGAGATCAGTGTTTGTTCTTTATCCAGAGTGTAGCGAGGTCAAGTGCATTTCTAATCCCAACCGCAGGTACATGTGGGCAAGCTTGGTTTGATTTTTGTTATACATTTGGTCTTTTTAGCAGACGCTCTTATCCAGAGAGACTTACAGCAAGTACAGGGACATTCCCCCCTGAGGCAAGTAGGGTGAAGTGCCTGGCCCATGGACACAACGTCATGTTGGCACAGCCAGGGTTCGAACTGGTAACATTCTGATTCCTAGTCTGACTCCCTAACTGACTGCTCCACACAACTGTGTCTGTCTGTTTTCCTGTTCATCCCGTACAGCCACTCTGCCAATCATTTATAACTTAAAAAACAGCTAAATGTCAATGTTCTCTCAACCAAGACAATAAATACACGAGCCTTTCTGTCACCGTGAAATCTGGAGATTTGGAGATATAAAACAAAAGGTTTAATATGAGATCAGACTGGAAGAAAACTTTGGCAAACAGAGTTTCCTAAGAGCTCCCTGGTTTACTGGAGAGTTGAAGAGTCTCTGTAGGACGTCCAGGGCTTTGTTACGATCCCTGAGATCTCACAGATTAAGGCTCTCATGCCACATTCTCAGTTTGTTTATAGAGTTCTGCTCTAGTGTGTGATATAGCGGTGATTGTTCGGGGCTTCAGGATATTTTCTTCTTCGTTGGTGGTTTCATGTTACAACACCACAGCTAATGTTTTTGAATTCATTTTCGCTATCGTGGCTGTTATTTCAATCAATGTTGCTCCACAAATACCTGCATTTTTATTTGTTTCAACAGTATAATTTGAGAGGTAAACATTTTGGACGGTTTTCCAAGGCAGCCAGTATCTTATAGTAAAGTGCATTGACTGTTGACCACCTTTGCCACCAAGTGGTAAGATTAGACTTGAACTTGAAACCGTTAATAGTAAAAAAGTCAGGTAATTTTTGTACATTTATATATATATATATATATATATATATATATATATATATATATATATATATATATATATATAAAAACAAGAAAGGTTTGTTCTTGTGTAATCGCAGATCATAATTTTATTATCAAAAGTTTCAGAAAAGAAAAAAAAACTACAACAAAATACACCCTTAGTTACACACCAACATACATGTGAATGAATAACACGTGTGTTTAACTACACCATGTAGAATTGTTCATCTTAAAAGCCTTTCTCTCATTTTATTGTTGGGATGAATTATGGGAAACTTATAAGTCTTGTTCTTTGTGTAGAACACAGTAAAAACCATGCAGTCTAACCCTAGTGGTACTAACAGCCAGTAAATACATCAGTCTCCCAGGACCTGGCTAATGTCTCCAGTCTACCTCAGAATTCCTGCTGAAATGTTTGTGAATCTAACGAGGCATCTATGGTGACAGAGAGACTGACCTATAACCGCCCGACCAACTCCACCAAACAAGCAGCAGGCACACAGACGGCATTCCCCCCGTGTAGCGGGAAGGTGGTGAAGATCAAACATTCGTACGAACCCGAACATGTTTATAACCCCAACCCGCAGGTCTGTCAGGGCTCGCTTGACGGTTGTAAGGTGAGGTAAGGGTTAAACCTGATACCGCAGGGTCCATTAT
The DNA here is from genome assembly GCA_030340665.1 of Neosalanx taihuensis. Lineage (NCBI taxonomy): Eukaryota > Metazoa > Chordata > Actinopteri > Osmeriformes > Salangidae > Neosalanx > Neosalanx taihuensis. The sequence continues at coordinate 1,007,309 of CM059312.1, forward strand.
CCCCCCCCCCCACTCCTCCCCTCCCTCCCCCCTCCACCCCCCACCCCATTACCTTGCACTTAGTCATACATGTTTACGGTCTCTATATTCAAGAGCTCTGAGGGAGCATGTCTCACAGCCTCCCAATAAAAGCCAAAGGAAGTCCAGGAGTTCTTTGGCTTCAGTTTTATGCAGCTGTAAAACATGTTTACATCGGTTTACCCCGTTCGAAAGGCCTAGGGCAAAAAAGGTGAAGAAGTTATCAAGAACGAGACGTTTGGTCCGAACTATAAGAACCCTTTCAGGAGGGTGTTAAATAAAGGGACCTTTGACTTGTTGCCTTCAGAGGAGAAAAACAACTGTTGTTTAAAGAAAAGGGCCGATGGCGTCGCGTCGCCGATGGTGCAAAGAAATACACTGTGCGGAGAAACGAGGTGACCTTGTGAAGTTGAACCAGATAGAACGTTCCGGAGTTCCGAGGAGAACAACCGCGATAAAAGATCGTCTCGAACGAAACTGCAGTAAAAGATAACCTTTCTCTTTTTAGACGCTCTATTTTCATGCGCTTAACCATTTCCTACCAAACTAGTTTCTCACGTTTCCCCTGGTTTCTCTGAACTTCCTGTGTTAGTTAATTATCTTGTATCTGTGTCTGCTCCTTCCCCCCTCAGGACCTTTTTTCTCTCTGCATCATCATCATCATCATCATCATCATCCTCTCTCTCCCTCATGTGAGTCATGTGGCTGAGTGGTTAGGGAGTCGGGCAAGTAATCAGAAGGTACCTGGTTCGAAATCCCTGACTGTGCCAACATGAAGCTGTGTCCTTCGGCAAGACCCTTCTTCACCCTACTAACCTCAGGGGGGAATGTCCCTGTACTCGCTGTAAACCGCTCTGGATAAGAGCGTCTGATAAAATGACTACATGTAAATGTCTTCCTCTCCATCTTTAGCTGCTCTCATCGCACTCCAGTTCCTCCATTTTTTGTCAACATCCATCCGTCCTTCAGAAGGATTCATTCCTTCTGCTTTCTTCCTCGTGTCTCGTGTTCCGGAGCAGGTCTTCGCTGTCAACAAACCCTCGAAAATTGGGAGTTTATTAGGATTCCCCTGGATTAAACAGCCCTTCTGAAGCACAGCACTCGGGTCGTTGTGCATGACTGCCCCCATCTGTAGCTGGGCATAATGATTTTTTTCACGCTGCGTTAGGTTAACACCTTGATGCCAGACAGCAAGGCCAAGACCCGAGCTGTTAATTGGTGGGGAGAGATGGTGGAGGGACCGACACAGCAGGATCACCTCTTAACTCTCTGTTCTTCCCTCTCTCACCTCTCCCCTATCCCATCTGTTCAGAGGCCATGTCACCTTTTCGTTTTGATTCCTTTCTTCCTGTCTTCCTCTGGATTATTCATTTGTCTTACTTTGAATCAGAGATATTTCTTAGTAGTAATAGTATGTATATTTCTTAGAAGTAATAGTATGTATATTTCTTAGTAGTAATAGTATGTATATTTCTTAGTAGTAATAGTATGTATATTTCTTAGAAGTAATAGTATGTATATTTCTTAGTAGTAATAGTATGTATATTTCTTAGTAGTAATAGTATGTATATTTCTTAGAAGTAATAGTATGTATATTTCTTAGTAGTAATAGTATGTATATTTCTTAGTAGTAATAGTATGCTTGTTAGTATTTCCCATAATCCCTCATCTCCGTCTGTTGCCTTTTTAAAAACCATTTCAAACGGACCACGGGACAGTAAATGGAGGCGCTGGCCCCGCAGTGCGATACACAATGTTTATTTGTTTATACTCTGGCAGATTACGAGTCAATGAAAGGTCAGGATGGATGGTGTTCAGATTAGGGATTAGAGAGGAGATGTTTGTGTGGTTTCAAGCAGGTCACAGCCAGGTTACAGTGTTACAGAGACAGCGTGAGATGCTGGATGTTCGCACGGGACTAGACCTAATCTAGCGGCGATCCGTTCGACGTAGATGAACCCACACATCCACATCTGATCCCATTTCATCACTGTAACTATCCGTGTCCTATATCTTGCGGTAACCGTGGTGATTTGCGGCACAGTACATTAAGGAACAACCTGGCCTTGCTGTATGAGTGAAAACAATCAAAAGCTGTGCAGGTAATCGCGTCGACAATTTCATGTGCTTGACATCCGCTTTGAGTCTGATCTGCTCTGTTACCACGGGGACACGCCTTTGCCGGAAGACGCGTTGATACGGTCCATTCCCATAGTGCACTTGACAGCATGATTAGCAGAAGGTGAAGTCAGACATGCATGCAAGGTAATTCCCCCCCCCCCTCCCTCTATCTTTCTCTCCTTCTCTCTCCCCCTCTCTCTCTCTCTCCTCCTCTATCTCTCTCTCCCTCTATCTTCCCCTCTCTCTCCTCCTCCTCCTCTCTCTCTCTCTCTCTCTCTCTCTTCTTAACAGAGCAGATTGGAGTCTTGCCCTCACCTGCTCTCCTCAGTCCTGTCATCCCATGTGGAGTTTCACATGCCAAACCTGACACATGCCATTAAGTACGTTAGAGCAGCTGGGCTTTGGGGCCGTCATACTGTCTGGTTTGAACACGTACGAAGAACGCAGTTAACGATCGCACGGACGTTGTTGTTTTCCTGTACCTGCGTCTGGATTGAACTGGTATCATCTGAAAACAATGACACAAAGACCACGACCCTGGACTGATGTATGTGTGTGTGTGTGTGTGTGTGTGTGTGTGTGTGTGTGTGTGTGGGAGAGAGTTTCCACAGACAGAGGGGAACATAGTCGTGACTCAGAGGGTCAGTGTGAATAGAAGGATCAGGCTTCAGACCAGCAGACTCTCTTGTCATCTGGTCAGATCAGAGGATTAATGAGGACTTTACTACAACAGATGTTTCAGTTTCTCTTGCAAGAGGAGTGGCTCATGACCACGAAACACGCGGACGGCCAGACGCTGCCTTTACTGCACTGATGATAGGGACACACAGGCTAACGCTACATATCCTGGCCACAGAGACACACATGCACACAATCTCATGCTAAATATACCACAGTCACAGGGGCATTTATTAACACAGGCTAAAATCTGTCCATAGTTCACAGACACGCTCTCTCGCGTCCGTATGCTCTTAACACTTAGCCCCCATTCTCTCTCACACACACACACACACACACACATTTTAATCCGCTAACATGCAAGCCAGGAGAATTGCCTCATCTCTCCTCCATTTTTCTTCCTCTATTCTTGCTGTCTCTCTCCATCTCCTGGGCTCTCTCATCCCTGTCTGCCTGTGAACACTGCGGTCCACCTGGGTTGATGAATGGCTCTTCCTCCGTACAGTGTGTGGTTCAGGACCCCCCCCCCCCCCCCCCAAATGACCGCAAGCTGTGGGGGAGCAGAGAGGAGCACTTCAAAAGAGCACCAGACAGTCTGTTCTGCTCATTTCAACACTCCCATCTCCACACCTCCTTGATTCTTTCTCACTCATCCGAACATAAGGATGAAGATGGGTCAGGTTATTGATGATGATCCCCCCCCCCCCACCCTTTTCCGTGGGCCTGGAACTGCAACTCGCATGACTTACGTGGTCTTGCTGTCAGAACGGGTTTGAGGAAACGGTGCATCGAACAGTTAACGCCATCTTGGAACCGTCCGTCATCCAGACAGGATGCTCCGTCACCAGCGGCTGTTTTATCGAGTATAGATGACGCTAGTTTTTGCCTTATCGATGGATCTCCTTAAAGCTAGCGATGTGTGGGGTGGCGGGATAGGATGAAAAAAAAGCAGAAGAAAGAAACGAAAGAAAAGAGAAAGAAGAGTGGGTTTCTCTCAAATGGAATCCAGAGTAAATGAAAGCAAATCCCTTTCAGGTCAGCTTGTGGCGCAGTTGGTTAGTGTGTCGGGTTAATAATGAGTAGGTACCTGGTTCGAACCCCGGCTGTGTCAACATGACGTTGAGTCCTTGGAAAAAGCCCAAGATGAAAGCATTTGCTAAAATGACTAAATGTCGATTAATTTACGATTTAAAAAAAACAAAAACTGGACAACCATGTTTGTATTCGAGTGTCAAGCGTACGCTACTTGTCCGACAAACCTCTCGCACCGAAAACACGGTTACCATGAACTCACAAAATCAACTCCATCCCTCAGGAAAGCTGTGTATACTGACTGGGTATGTCAGGGCTGCCGGTCAGGGCAGTCCTTCTCCCTCACTACTTGACAAATTGATTGTTATTCTTGCTGTTAAAGTGATGGAAAGGCCCCAGCTCTGCCAGGGACCATTTGACCCCCCTCACTTTGTCCACCAGCAATCCAACTTGTCATCAAAGTTCCTTTCAGCCGAGAGAGCGGCAGTTAACCTATGACCTTTCACCCGCCGTGCCCCCTCTATAAGTGGGTGCCTTAACTTTTTGGGGGGAGACTGACAGCTTTCTGAAAAGGAAGCATTCGGTTGGGTTTGTATGGAGAGACGGTTGGAGGGCGAGTGCGTTTGGGGGAGGGGTTTCAGGGGCCGCCGGATTGGTTGAGAGGAAGGGAGGGGCCGTCTTTGTATAAGCCTTAATTGCGACCCCCCCCCACCAAAGCATACTCCTCAGTCCTTTCTCAACCCCGCAGGGTTAAATATTTGCAAACAGTCTAGTGGCGAAGGCCGCGTGTTGGCCCACTGTTCATTCACTGGTAATTAGAGCGCCCCCCCACCTCTAAACAGCCCACTTAGACTATCTACCTCCCCTTAGCACGCAGAGAGTTTTGTCGTCCCTCATTAAGTCCACCGCTGGCCGTGTTCATGGAGTCGCATTCAGCTTTAATCTGGTCTTTTTTTAGGCGATCTCTCCGGTCGACTCTCGTGAAATGGTTCGTTGTTCAAAATGGTCTCCGTCTCTTTGAAATGGAGATGTGGATCCACACAAGGGACATGCTTGGGTCTCCGCATCTAAACATCAAATCCCAAAACAGTTACATTCAGTCATTTATCAAACGCTCTTATCCAGAGAGACTTACAGCAAGTACAGGGACATTCCCCCCTGAGGCAAGTAGGGTGAAGTGCCTTGACCAAGGACACAACGTCATGTTGGCACGGCTGAGGTTTGAACCAGGGACCTTCTGATTACCAGCCAGACTCCCTAACCGCACAGACTCCCACGCTTTCAGCCTGAAACTGAGAAGAACTACGTTGAACAGTTGCAAATTCCCCAAACAAGGTCGGGCTGAAATCCAAGCAGAGCACCAGACATCATTAAAACCTCAACGCACGTCTCTCATTGGTTGGGAAATGGGCCGAACGTTGGGTTGCAAACTCTCACTTCAACACATTTCAATGCATATTGACCCCCTTTGAACGAGCCCAACCAAATCAATACCGCTCATTTGAAGCAAACTCACGGAAAAACATCAACAAGTGCCAGGAAATGGTTTCACTGATGCGAAGGAATTGTTCTGTTTTATGAGTCCAAAATAGAGCCACACTTAGCTGCAATATGGCTCTTCAGGGGCTTCTATACAAATGCATGAGGTCTGTTATCTGGACAAGCATCTAAAGAAACTTTTTGGGATAGCAAACCAGGCTCTTTATTGTCTTTTCACGCTCAGACATTTGGGCTTAATAACAGATTTTAGATGCCAGATGGGACGTATTGAACATGTGTCTTGAATTTTGGTCGCATTCAATAGGAGCCCTTGCTGGATTCAGCTCATTGTAAATACTCTGTTTATTTGCAAACAGTTTGAGTATTTCGGAGTCATTTCCAATAACATTTCTGCGTGCTCTCATTGGAGCTTGACATCCTTTGCGAACACAAATCTCGGGCAGATTTGCAGACAAATCGTAACTTCAAAAGACCCCACAGCAAACGTTTGAAGGTTTGGAGGGAAAACTCATAACAATGCATTTGGAAAGGGAGGCAGACGAGCATGTTTGTGAGAGAGAAATGTTGGTTAGAGAGAGAGAAAAGAGAGAGACAGAGAAGGAGAGAGCAAAAAAGAGACAGAGAAAGACAAAGAAAGAGAGATACAGTATATAGAAAGAGATAGAGCTAGATAAAGAGATTTGGAATGAGGCTGGTGTCCATCGGTTCTCAAGGCAGATTAGAATAAGACCGTGTCCCAGGTTGTGTCTTGATATGCTGGTGTTAGGGGTCAGCCAAGGGTGACGGGTGTTGGGTCTCTCCATAACACCACTCACACACACAGACACACACACATACAAACACACATGCAAGCACACAACACAACATCTTCAAACTTGCCTCCATTCTTGTCCACAGGGGCCTGTTGAAAAATGCACAAAATAAGGAACAAATAACTAACAGTTAACAAACAAAGTTCACGAGCGGATGATCTTAAATTGGCCGCCAAGAAAGGTACGACCGTCCTTGAGGTTTTTAATATTTGTTATCGTGTCCTTGAGTGTAGAAATCCTCTTAGCAGCATGACTAGGATTATTGCCTCGAACCTGCTTTTACTTCCAGCATCACCATCCTTCTTAGTGGATGTCCTGTCTCACTAGTGTTTCTACTTCCTTCCGGCTGCCTTCATCATCACAAGGTTTCTGAATTTCCACGACAGCCAACTGCGAGTCACTCATACAGAACATCAAGGATTTAATTTGATTGAGAGCAGGAGATTTTTTTCTTCCCTTTCCCAATCGTGTTTTACCGTGGTTGAACTTTCCTTGGTCTCTCAAACATGCGTAGTGAGGAAATTGGAAGATTGAATCACTGCGTCCTTTTTAACTGACTTACAAATATCAGTTCGGAGGTCATTGACAGTCTCTGTTCAGCTCCTGATGTTGATGACCAAACTGAAGGGACATTTCTCTACTGTTTTGAGCGCATCCAGGTAGTTAAGTTGCCTTAACTGTCACCGACAGGGGAGATTGGATATAAGGGGGAGTCAACGGAAGTCAAGTGGCTGACCGTTTAGGAAATCGGGCTAATAATCAGAAGGTACCTGGTTCAAACCTCAGCTGTGCCAACATGATGGGTTCAGAGGGTTACGAGTTCCAACCCTGGCTGTGGCAACACAACGTTGTGTCCTTGGGCAAGGCACTTCACCCTACTTGCCTCAGGGGGGGAATGTCCCTGTACTTGCTGTAAATCGCTCTGGATAAGAGCGTCTGGTAAATGACTTCATGTAAATGCAGCATCCAGCACACCCAGTCACAGCCAACAAAAATGTCACAAGCCGCTTCCTTCTCAGCCGGTTCGAGGACAGGAACAGCCCCAAAGAGCACGGCGGCCCCAAAGGAGCGCAGCGTACGAAACGCCAAGCGCCAGCCCATTTAGAGGAAGCCTGTCACCGGAGACTCATTGAGTTCTCCTCGCTCTAATGGTGTTCCCTGCGCCGCCAGCCTCTTAATCTGACCGCAGGCGTCTGGGACTCAGGTCCTCACCCCGCTCTGCCTCCCCCGATGGAGAACGCAGCGACAGGGACTGTGTCTCCGAGTCAATTACAGGGACCACCCCCCCCACCCCTCCTCCCCCCACACCCCCGGTCTCCCCGGAGAACTGACAGCCACATCTCAGACAACATGGCAGCCCCCCCCCTCCCCTCCCTCCCTCCCCCCCATTTATTCATAAAAAAGCAATTTGCGGGGTGGAAGAAGCCTTTCGCATCTGGGGTTGGGAGGGGGATCATGGATTCCCCAAAGACGATAGCGTTAGCCCAGATGAATAAATGATGAAATGTGCCGGGGCCGGGGATTTAATGTGAAAGTTGAGTGGCGAGGAGTCGAGTTGAACTGCGTGGAAAGCCACACGGGTTAGGGGGAGAGATGAGATTTGCGGTGAGGTAGCGAGGCGTGGTACGGAGCGAGTCAACGGCTGTCAAGTTATTAAAAAAAAGATAAAGAGAATGTTTCTCCAGACGCTGGTGGTGGACGAGGAGTTCCATACCAGTCCTCCAAACATGGTTTTTGCTCTTTTAATGGTTTTGTTGTTTGTTGTTGTTGTTGTTGTTGTTGTTGTTTGAGATGAATGATTCACTGTTCGCTGCAGAGGCCAAATGCTTCTCTCCAGTCATGAGTCCTGCATCTACAGACAGTAGTTACGGTCTCCAGAACAAAACAGACAGATTATTATCTGGGAGTCTGATTACACGGGTTGTCTCTCTAGAAGACAACAATTGAAACTTACATTTATCAGACGCTCTTATCCAGAGCAACTTACAGTCAGTACAGGGACATTCCCCCCCTGAGGGAAGTAGGGTGAAGTGCCTTGCCCAAGAACACAACGTTGTGTTGCCACAGCCAGGGTTGGAACTCGTAACCCTCTGATTACTAGCCTGTCTCCCTAACCGCTGAGCTACTTGACTTCCTGAACTTGCGTGTTGTCTCTGGGATCTCCAGCTCTGTAGCTAATGAAGACTCGGTCTGCATCCACGGCGCCATCGACATTATCAGATCATGCTTTAGAAATAAACGTCCATTCGATGCTTTTAAGTCATAAAAAGAGATTTGTTTCCCCCTGAAATATCGTCAAGGCCACCAATGCCAGGACCTTACCATATAAAGACAGGTGCAGGATCATTTCCTGGCAATGACGTTGCTTTGCTTTAATATTATAAGTGCATTGTTTGCGAAGATACTATCTTTATCAACGAAAAGCAATTAGGGTGTAAAATGATGATTCTCTCTTTATGTGCGGGCAAATCTTTCTTCTTTGCCCTGCGCATAGTCTTTAAGTCCCTGTGCTTCTTAACTGGTTTAGTCAATAATAGGCTATGATATATTGTGATATGTCCAGTCCAATTCAATTATAGAAAAAGACTGTGACGGAAATACGTCAATTACTTTGAGGCTACCATGACAATATATCGGATTACTTGATTAAATGAGGATTGAATGTTCTGAGAAAAATAAGACTAGTTTACCACCTGTGACAGAACATTCTGGAACTCCACCGGTTGTGTCTCAACATTATAAGCTCATGTTGTGTGTAAAAGATTGAAAAGTTGAATCATTAGCGTAACCTAAGGCTCGTCGTGATCAGAACCACAATGTTAGTGTTTCTTTGCGTCATTATTAATTTAAATGAAGTGGTGGTATTATTTGTGAGATCTGGGGAGTCAGATGGCTCAACGGGTTAAGGCATTGTGAGATCGAGCCCCCGCTGTGGCTATATGATGTTGTGTCCTTGGGCAAGGCACTTCACCCTACTTTCCTCAGGGAGAATGTCTCTGTACTTACTGTAAGTCGCTCTGGATAAAAGCGTCTGATAAATGATTACATGTAAATATCTCTTTATTTACACTCATGTGAAATGCTTAAAAGCCTCTTTTTGTGTGATTTGTGTTTCTTATATGAAGTGATTTATTCGCTGGTGTGATTCTCTGCCAAGCTGCTGAACTGCCAAGTTAATGTTTACTTTTTCTCAGGTGGCAGAGAAACAGAATCACAGAACCATGACAGTGCCAAGTCCACGAGTTCTGACGCTTCACCAACGCTGTTCTGTTACTGACCGCAAGGTTTTCATTCATCCGTCAAGGATTCACCTTGTTTCATGTCAACGAGGTCCTCGGAACTCCAAAGCGGGGGTGAGGGTGCGGACGAAGCTACGACAAGCTGCGGAAAGTTGAAAAAGAGGGAAAGAAACTGAATTTGTAAAATCAAACGTGATTCCTACTGGAAAGTCGTCTGTGCCTGGATTATTCTGCTCATACTTCCAGCGCTGGCACAAGCTTGCAACAGATCCCTGTCCTTTCTCTCTTTTCCCCCACTTTTAGTTATTTACCTTTTGTAAATATCTTGTACATATTTTATTGAATGCTTTGTGCAGCATAAGCTGTGTTACTTTCTGCAGTTTCCCAGCTGGGACATCAGTTATCTGAGTTCTGAACCTCACTGAACATCTAACCTGCGCTAGCGATGCTAAAATCCCACAGCTGAATAGCTGGTTATCTTCCAGGATCACAGGGTTCTCTGGACAGGAAGTGAGGATGCAGGTGTGGTCTGCTCTCTCAGCGTCTCTCAGTCAGACCTGCCAGTCACACAGACACTCTGACAGTCATTCATCCAAACCCTCACTCAACCAATACTCCTCATTCTCTCACTCTCTCTCCCCCACTCTCTCTCTTTCCCTCTCTTCCCCCCACGCTCTCTCTCCCCCCCCCCTCTCTCTCTCTTCCCCCCACTCACCCCCCCTCTCTTCACTGTCACAAGGAACGCCTTGGCATCCAACTCAATCAGTCACCTGGGCAGGGACTGTGGGGGCGTCAGGATGGGGGGGCGTGGCGGTGTGTGTGTTTGTCTGTGTGTGTGTGTGTCTGTGTGTGTATGGGGAAGGTCAGCCTTCGTCACCTTGGTGGATTCTTTCAGTGGTGTCGCTGGGACAGGTTTCCATGCGTGTGCCCAGCTGCTCCGGAACGACCGACACACACACACACACACACACACACACACACACACACACACGCACACACTCACACACAGAGAGCACACAGCTTCAGGCTGGTAACACTCTCTAGGGGGAATGCCCAGGATATGCTAATGCATGCTAGTTCGTCCATTTACAGCTGGACATCACAAGCGCCTGTCCACTAGAGCAGGTGGCTGAGTGGTGAGGGTGTTGGGCAAGTAATCAGAAGGTCCCTGGTTCAAATCCTGGCTGTGCCAACATTAGGTTGTGTCCTTGGGGGGGGGGGGGGATGTCCCAGTAATTGGTGTAAATTGCTCTGGATAAGAACATCTGCTAAAGAAAAATGACATATTTGTCTTGGTTGGTGAAATGTGGTATGATAGCCACCGTGTGTATATCTCTGTAGTGCAGAGAAAAACTACAGTCATGTATCGTCCTGTTCATTACTTCTGGAAAAGAGTCTCCAATGTTTACTATGAAAACTGTTGAAAGCATAGAAATGCAAATGAGTTGTTGTTTTAGTGTTTATTGATGCACAGCGGTTAAGAGAGTCTGACAGTGTCTTAGAGTGGCCGTAATCCATGAAATTACACGGATGAACATGTTAATGGAGGACGGGTTTGATGTGACGCTGCTGTAATTGAGAAGAAATGGGCAAACGCACTTGAATTGAGTTTCAGGAGGCATGATGGATGTTTTGCACAGATGCAGATGAAACGCGTCAGGAGTATGTTATGCTGCTGAGCGGGGGGGGGGGGGGGGGGGGGGGGGGAGGCAGGAGAGGAGGATGGGGGGAGGCAGGATAGGGGGAGGCAGGAGGGTAGGGAGGCAGGAGGGGAGGAGGGAGGGAGGCAGGATAGGGGGAGGCAGGAGGGGAGGAGGGAGGCAGGAGAGGAGGAGGGAGGCAGGATAGGGGGAGGCAGGAGGGTAGGGACAGGGGCAGGAGGGTAGGGAGGCAGGAGAGGAGGAGGGAGGCAGGAGAGGAGGAGGGAGGCAGGAGAGGAGGAGGGAGGCAGGAGGGGAGGAGGGAGGCAGGAGGGGAGGAGGGAGGCAGGAGGGGAGGAGGGAGGCAGGAGGGGAGGAGGGGGTCGGTGCAAGAAAACATCACGTATTTGCAACATCTTCTTTCTTTTAGTTTTCCCCGCTCGCCATCAGACGAGAAGCAAAACAAAAGAAATGGCGGCGACACACCGCAACGGTCCGCTTTGCATTTCCAACTGAATGAACGCGGGTCTGGACGGTGGCTTGAGCGAGCGCCAGAGGGAAGTTCACAGCTTGGTGAAAGACCTTTGGGGAGGGACTGCAGCCATATTTATAGGTCTTAATATGCAAATAAGGATGATGTGGAAAATGGAACGCCAATACACTGGCTAACACACAGCGCTATATAAACTGTTTGCTATACCGAACTGATATTTCATTGTATGCAAATGAGCCATTAAGAAGTGGATTTAATCTACATTTTCTTCCCGCACATTATCTCAGTATCAAATGACTTAGCGTGTATTAACTCTATCCCCCAAAAGCCTTGAGCAACACGATGTAGAAAGCCTGGCTTTTTATAGAACAAGTCAATATTTTAACTTTGCTTGTTCTAATCTTAATTCCTGTTGATCAGAAGCTTGGAAATGTAAATCCTGTCACTTTCCTTGGTTCTGTGATGCGCCTGTTTGTTTCCATCCATCTGTTTCTCTGATGCAGGATTTCCACTAAGTCTGTGTAATGACACTGATAAGAACGACACGAGTAGAAAGAAAGACAGAAAGACTGAAAGACAGAGCTGAGAGAAAGACTGAGAGAAGCGCCGGCCCTTGTTCTGTTCTCACTGCGTTAAAAAGAAAATAATGAGGGGAAGCAGATGCATAATTCACTGGTGTGTGTAGTTAGGGAATACTGGATAGTGAAGGGCAGGGCACATCCCCCGCCATTTCTGTTTTTATATTAGAAGAATAAAAACGATCTAATGAGCAAAGGATTTCATTGCTTCTCTTCGTGACCTCTATGGCTGTTAGCTGCTTTCACAGTTTAGCTCCCCAGCAGCACGGAGGGATCTCTCACTAAGTTCCCCCTGCTGATGTTGAGGACCGGGGGCCTGATTCCTGGAGGAGCTCCCCTGCCTGGAGCCCCTGCTCGCAGGTCAACCTCAGCCTTTGGGCCAATAGGAACAGCTTCTGTCACGACGAGTCGGATTCTCATTGGTTATCCTCGACCACCAAAGTGCTGGTGGTCCCAGTAGACTTTGACAGCGTGTTTTTCTCGTGCGGTTGAACCGTCGGCATCGATACACATATGTATTTATACTGTAGATATGTATTTATACTGTAGATTTGTATTTATACTGTAGATATGTATTTATACTGTAGATATGTATTTATACTGTAGATACATATTTAAACTGTAGATATGTATTTATACTGTAGATATATATTTAAACTGTAGATATGTATTTATACTGTAGATATGTATTTATACTGTAGATATGTATTTATACTGTAAATATATATTTATACTGTAGATATATATTTATACTGTAGATATGTATTTATACTGTAGATATACTGTATATTTATACTGTAGATATATATTTATACTGTAGATATGTATTTATACTGTAGATATATATTTATACTGTAGATATGTATTTATACTGTAGATATGTATTTATACTGTAGATATATATTTATACTGTAGATATGTATTTATACTGTAGATATGTATTTATACTGTAGATATATATTTATACTGTAGATATGTATTTATACTGTAGATATGTATTTATACTGTAGATATATATTTATACTGTAGATATGTATTTATACTGTAGATATATATTTATACTGTAGATATGTATTTATACTGTAGATATGTATTTATACTGTATATATATATTTATACTGTAGATATGTATTTATACTGTAGATATGTATTTATACTGTAAATATATATTTATACTGTAGATATGTATTTATACTGTAGATATGTATTTATACTGTAGATATATATTTATACTGTAGATATGTATTTATACTGTAGATATGTATTTATACTGTAGATATATATTTATACTGTAGACATGTATTTATACTGTAGATATGTATTTATACTGTAGATATGTATTTATGCACCACTACACTTGAGTGAGTCTGTTCACCTTCATCGGGCAAAAAATCGAAAGTGAAAAACCGCTGAAAGAAGCCTTGGCAGCCTTGTGTGGTCAGACACATGGAGGATACCTGGGATACCCTCCTGAGGGGGGGGGGGGGGGTGCTGGGGAGGGGCTGTGTGTCGGGGGAGGGGGATAACAGGAGATGTTGGCAGGAAAACACACTGGACCTTAACCTTGAGGGGAACTGCCAGATGTGCCCAATTCATCACAGAGACGGGCGAGAGACGGGCAAGCGAGGCACAAGACATGGAGGGGAACAGCCCGGGGGGGAGGGAGAGAGAGAGAGAGAGGGAGAGAGAGAGGGAGAGAGAGAGAGGGAGAGAGAGAGGTAGAGGGACAGAGAGGGGGAGGGAGAGAGGGAGAGAGTGAGAGGTAGAGGGAGAGAAAGGGATGGGGAGAGATAGAGACAGCGAGAGGGAGAGAGAGGGAGAGAGAGAAAGGTAGAGAGGTAAACAGAAAGAAAGGGAAAAGAGTGAAGAGAGAGAGAGAGTTAGAAAGGGGGAGAGGGGGGAAAGTAAGAGAGAGGGAAACATGATGGGGTAAAAATGAGTGAAGTGAAGAGAGAGGTGGATGACAGTGAAGTGAAGAGAGAGGTGGATGACAGTGAAGTGAAGAGAGAGGTGGATGACAGTGGAGGGAAGAGAGAGGTGGATGACAGTGGAGTGAAGAGAGAGGTGGATGACAGTGGAGGGAAGAGAGAGGTGGATGACAGTGGAGTGAAGAGAGAGGTGGATGACAGTGAAGTGAAGAGAGAGGTGGATGACAGTGGAGGGAAGAGAGAGGTGGATGACAGTGGAGTGAAGAGAGAGGTGGATGACAGTGGAGTGAAGAGAGAGGTGGATGACAGTGGAGTGAAGAGAGAGGTGGATGACAGTGGAGGGAACAGACGGATGTTTTAGGGACACAAGTAGCTCAGACACTCCCACATCAACACAGGAGGAGCGTGGGGACTTCCTGGATAGCTGAGCGCTAGCATGAGTCAGCAAAAAACAAAAACACCAAACTTTAAAGAACCTCCACAGCTGTGTTACAGGTGTGGTTGATCAGCAGAGGGCACATGCTTGGACAGGTTAACAAACATCCCAGGATCCCTCACCCATGACACCCAACACCTGCAGGAATGAGCACCTGCAGCGCTCGCAGCAACCAGAATGCAGGATTATGGAAATACTTTAGATGTCGTGTGAACGTTCGCAGAGCTGTCGCTCTCGATTTGGCGTGAGAGGCGATGCGCTCGCTGGCAGTGCATGCTAACACACCGCTCGCTCACGACACCCAAGACTCCAGTGTTTTGGTGTAGCTTCAACGCTGCAAGGAAGAACTGTGCTTTTTATTATTATGGGTGTGTAGGTACTGGGTATGGATAAAGGCATGAAGACATTTACATTTTACATTTTACATGTATTCATTTAGCAGACACTTTCATCCAAAGCGACTTACAGTAAGTACAGGATGTAAGGACATGCATACTCCATACTTTTATACTCTTCCTAGTTTTTTGATATACCCCATAGCCCTAACTATTGATGGCTATTGCCTAATTATAATCACATAATCAATGTCAGATGCAACAGAATCAGAATTTGTTTTTTTCTATTCGACTCGCAAGTTACACAAACATGAAATTGACTGTGGCAATTTCATGCAAACAAACAAAGATCATGTACAGGACTTAAATGAAGGTTGAAAATAAAAAGTAGGCAATAGCCATCAATAGTTAGGGCTATGGGGTATATAAAAACCAGGAAGAGTATAAAAGTATAGAGTATGCATGTCCTTACATCCTGTACAACACACTGACCACAGTTTTTTTCATTTCAAGCGGGCTATTTCTGGAGATAATTGAACCACAGACACACAAACACACTCCTTAACATCCTTAACAGTTAGTTATAACCCGTAATAAAAGCAAGCAGTCTTAGATTTGGTAAACACTGTTGAACTGAGCTTCTTATAGCAGCCTGTGTTCTGGATGTTGAATTGCACAGAATAATCCTCACCTTCTGTTTATTTTATGTATTTGCTTTGAAGAAACACAATAAGGAGGAGTCAGGTGGCTGAGCGGTTAGGGAGTCTGGCTAGTAATCAGAAGGTCCCTGGTTTGAACCCTGGCTGTGCCAACATGATGTTGTGTCCTTGGTCAAGGCACTTCACCCTACTAACCTCAGGGGGGAATGTCCCTGTACTTGCTGTGAGTCTCTCTGGATAAGAGCGTCTGATAAATGTAAATGTGTAAATCTAATAGCCAGGACTTTTCATTAACTATTTATAAAACTTGTTGGCTCTGCTTCTTACAGGAATACCTGCTCCCTGACCCAGTGGAGAAAGAAGGATAATTTCTTGCTTCTACTTTAGTCTCCAGTGTTACATGTGAAGGAGTGAACAGCTTTAGGAATGCATTGAAAGTAAATATTTAAGGTGGGTAACATATTTGAGATTCATGACACTTTTCAATCTTTTCTCCAGCCACGCCTTAAGACTATTTAGACACGTTAATTATAGAGTACGCAAGCAATTACGCCAAAAAAAAAAAAAACAACTTTTCACACCTGAGCGAGTCGTCAAGATTCCTCAGCATCGGTTTTGGCAAAAGGCTTTGTGTTTGGGTTGGCGCCTGGCCCGGCAATGGAAAGATTATTATTGTGCGAATAGGAGGGAAAAATTCTAGATTTCAACAAAGCTAAAAGGGTTGTTACTCAGGTTACACGTCTGGGGGATTGAACACTAGATAGCTGTTAGACCTGTTAGGCTTGAGGAATAACTAAAGCGTCGATACGCAAGCTGATGCCAAGGAAAAAACATCCTATCTAAATACCACCTGTTCAATTTACAATACTAATCAAATATGCAGAGTGCTACTTTGTGTACGTGTCGTTTTCTGCATGGCAATTAAACAAAATCAGCTAAATAAGAACAAGCCTCGCACTTTAATGTCCTCCGTACCCCCTAACCTTCACGTCAACAGCATATTTGATTTTTTACATGTCTGTCGGTTTAGACTTTAATTCGTCCAGGAGTGTTAGATTGTAGAAAGGACCAGAGAATGAATTACTGATTTTTTTCATTTAGCAGACGCTGTTATCCTGATGATTTACAACAAGTACAGGGACATTCCCCCCTGAGGACAGTAGGGTGAAGTTCCTTGACTAAGGACACAAAGCCATGTTGGCACAGCCAGGATTCGAATCAGGAACCTTCTGTTTACTAGCCTGACTCCCTAACCGCTCAGCCAGACTTCTGGTTGGTAGTCGAAACGTCTTGATTTTGAAAACAGTGTCCAGAGCTAACAGAGAACCTCCTCTATAGATGGAAGTGCTTTTAAGGCAGCAGTTGTTTACTGTGGGCTCGTCTGAAAGGGCGAGCAGGTTGTGTTGTGCAGGTTGTGTGTATTCTGCTAAGCTGTTACCTGGCTGAGCTCTAAACGATAGTGATCCTATTTAGAATATTCTCCTCCGTTATTCAGTTCAAGGCTGGGAAATTAATTCTCCCCTTCACAAACACCTTTTCGTAGTCCTTTCATCTTTAAAACCCAGTTTCATCTGGTTTCCATCAAGCCTTCTTTCTGTCTTCCTTCTGCTGTGTTCTGTTCTCTCCACGAGATGTTCTCGTTAAGAAGATAGAACTTGTATTCCTATACAGCCTGGTCTGTTTTGCATTACCGCTCTAGTCAGTACTGGTAATTGTCAAAAAGCCAAATGCATTGTGTTCGGCAAATTGAAATCAGCATGCTACTGCAAAACAGTGGAAATGGTTGGTAGATAATGAAACATTCTGTATCAGTCTCATGTCAGGCGCAGATTGCCAATTGATTAACATTCATCTTGTCGATTTAATTTCAGGTTTAATTTCATGACTTGATTCATGTTATTGAAGAGAATTAAAACCTGTTTAGCAACATTTCGTGTTTTCAAATGTTAGATTTAATGGTTTACGCAACAAAAATAGATTTGGCCCACATCATATATTGCCTTGGGGTCTGCTTGAAAAAAGAAAGAAGTAATGAAATGAAGCATTATGCAAAATCATGAGTTGATTTGATCGTTCTTTGAACTTTGCTTGAGTCTCTTAGTGTGGAGTTGATATCTCCATCTAACCCACACTAGTCAGATGGTTTGAAAGACTCCTTCAACAAAGATCTCTCTTTCAGACTACAAGCAGACAGGGTCAACTGAGTCGGGAAAAAATGTCCAAAATGTTCAAATAGCTGTCAGTCACCAACACATTATAAGGTCAACAGTGACTTAAAACATTATACTTTTTATTTTTTAATATTTTCTATCTTGAGGCACATCGTCTTGTATATTAATACAAAAGAATGACATTATAGCTATTGTTTAACTAATGCTTTTATTGAAGTGTCAAAGTGACAGCTACTCGATTTGCCTAACATCTACGAATTCTGAAAAAATATGGTGTAGACTCAAAAACAAAACCAATCATTTTTTATATTTTACCTTTGCTCGTAATATGTAACACGTTCAAAAGGATATGTTTTTGTGAGTGAGAAGATAAGGGCATTGGTATGAGAGGAAGATGATGGGGTGAAAGAGGAGGAGAATGAAGTCAAAAACAAACTGCAATACAACACAAAAACTTTCTGTATCTCTCTGCTTGTAACCTGGTGTCAAGTCAATTCTGAGGTGAATTCTGCTGTCAAGTTAACACATTTACATTTAGTAACATTTATCAGACGCTCTTATCCAGAGAGACTTACAGTAAGTACAGGGACATTCCCCCGTGAGGAAAGTAGGGTGAAGTACCTTGCCCAAAGACACAAGGTCATGTTGGCACAGCCGGGGTTCGAACCACAGACCTTTTGATTACTAACCCGACACCCTAACTGACTGCACCATATGACTCCCCCAAAATACGTCAGTATCGCCATCGTAAACCTCCAACTATGTATTTTTCTTGTTTAGTATACGATGATCAATGTCCATAGTCTTGTTTTTTCTAAGAATTCGCCTTCCATAAAAAGCTCAGAAAAATAAATAAATGTTTATCTCTCTCTGGCTCGATGTCGACCTGCTTGCTTCTGGACTGCCACATCATTCCAGCAGTCGTTTTCCACCTACCCATCTTCAGTAGAGTTCTAAAGCGCTGCACTTATCCACCTCACTTCTCCTAGTGTTTCCAGGTCAAGTACAGGCCGGAACCTAAACCAGCGATCCTCTAAACCAACATTCAAACAGCATCTCAGTGCTGCTGTGCTTTACATGCCGGCAGATGAGGCTGAGGGCTAGCGTGTGAACACATTGTCTCCAGTCCTGCTAGACACGGCAGCTTTAAGCCTGGCACTGCCCGGCCTGGCATGCCTTTGGGCAAAGGGATTGGCCTTCCCTGGGCATCCTCTTGTCAGAGGATTAGTTTTCATTCTGATCATCAGGAATACAAGACGTTCCCCCCCCCTCCTTTCCTCTGCGCCCACAGACATGGCACGCTCGCATTCCTTTGTACTTTATTTCACGCCCATGGAAATGGTTCTAAATGTGTGGCGACGGCCTCGAATATATTCCTCGTGTGCCTGCCTTCCTCCCCACCTTCATCCCCAATCTCGCTCCCCCTCTCCCCCCCTCGCTGTTTTTTTTTGGCATATATTTTTTTCCCTTCCTTCTCTCTCTCTGCGCTCCCTCGCTCTTGGTCTCTCCATCGCCTCGTCTTCTCTGGCTGTGTGTGGATGAGCGTGAGCACTGTCTTTTCTGAGGAGGGAAGAGGGATTATGTTAAGCCTTAACTCGGGCAGACCAGCCTTATCTTGCCTGTAGCAGCTATGTGCACCAGAGGGAGGAAAGGGAAAAAAAACTGCCTGGAAGAGTGCACAGCTACAGGCTGTGGAGAGACCGCAGGGGAGGGAGGGAGAGAAGGCGGAGGGAGGGGTGGGGGGGTGTTAGGGGGTGGTGGGGGGGGGTACAGAGCAAAGGGGCTGGGCAAGGAATCCACAGCTGATCAATTTGAAGAGCTCCCAGACCTTTTTGGCTACTACTCTTCAGAGGGGATTCCTTTTTTTCATGCTACCTTTCCAGCACATTCCAAAAGAGCAGGACAGGCTAGCTGGGTGTCCTCTTTAGAGTACCAGACTAACCGGAGCCCTTCAAATGTTTCAGGATCATTTTCCCAAACCGAAATACTTGACGTTGTTTTTATCTTCAGGAGTTGAAAGATATGGATATGCGAATTTCCCTTCCCCCCTCTTCAACGATTGTGACTGACCTTCTTCCAGTCTTTCTTTTTGGTCTATCTTCAATTACGCGCAGCATTATACACAATTACAGAGAGTCCCTAGTTAAGGTCCAATCCCCTTGTCCATTTCCTGAATGAAATCATCCTCTATCCAAGTCTTGAGACAATGGCCTGGCTGCATAGGGGAACAAGGCCCCACTGTAAACCGCCCGCCGGCCTATTCACCTGGCCTAATTATCCTAGCCTTTCGGGGGGATTTGCTCCTGGGAAAGGCCCAGGCCATCAAGGGGCCCACGGCAAACTCAAATTTCCTTGCTGTTCATGATGGGCATCTTAACCACGCCCCCCCCACCCCCACTCCCACTCCCCCCCTCTAGTGGAACTAGCTAGGTCAGTGGTGACTAACTGACATCCAGGAACCTACGAAGCACATATCCACAGTGGTCTGGACTTGTTAGAAAGGAGACGTCTGTTGAGTTGCCTGTTTTGTCAGTGTTTGTTGCCCGTCCTCCTCAGCCTCAATGTCACCCCGACTCCTCTGAATGCTCCCCAGCAGATTAGCTTGTGACTTGCAGGGCACCAGAACCGAGCAAAATAAAGCCCCGCAAACCAAAAGTCGTGTCGATTGGAACAGAGGATTTGCTCTTTAAAACTCGGTCCAAACTTGGAGTGGAGAAAGCCTTCACTGTTGAGATTTTCTAAGCTCCTCGCTTTCAAACATTTAAACAACAAGATACCCCCACGGAGTCGCTAAGTCCTCCACTAGCTCGTGCTAATCTCCAGGAGTATTCTGCTTGTGTGACAGTTTGATTTGACCAAATTCCCCCTCCTTGTGAATGTGTCGCTTCAGAGTAGCAATTTATTTGCCGAAAATAAACTTTTTTCAAACGAAGGGGAAAGTAAAGTAGATCAAAAAAATGTTCCCCTAATGATTCTTTTGCAGCTAAACCCTTTTGTGACACTAAACCTCAAGCAGGCAGCACTGTTGGAGTAACATTAGTACTGAGGAACAGTAGGGCCGACTTTGTGTCCCTAAGTATTCGTAAATGCACCAGCGTATATCCATGCGTATCCTGTTGGTGAAGTACAGTATGGTGCTTGTACACCAGCGGTATGACCTCGGTGGCCCCGGGGGGTTTGGGAGAATCACGGCGGGGTAAAGGAGAGGGGTTAAGGGGGGCACAATGCTTCTTTCTTCAGCCCTGATCCTATCACTTCATTCCTGGACCAGGAGATGAAAGAAGGGCCTGTAATTGGGAGGGGGGGGGGGGGGGGTGGGGGGGAGCAAGTGGAAGTAATAATAAAGTAAAAGAGAGAGAGAGAGAAAAAGAAAGAGTGAACTAGAAATGCCTTTGATTCCTTTAAATAAGGAAAAAGGGAAACAGCACTTTGGTTAACCCCCCCCCCTTGTGTCAGTCCAATAAAAGTGGAACTTGATTGACAATGTAGCAACACAAGAGGCCGAGGCTGTAATAACCTGCCATTGTGGCAGGAACAGAACACTTTGTCCGCCTTATTGGCAGAGCCAGGCTTGACTTGGAAACTGCTTTTGACAATCAGGAGAGGCAAGGGGAGCTTGTCCATCATTGGAGGCCGCTGCTTAACAGTGAAGAACACATTCCCGGTACTGAAGATCTAGGGGGGATGTCGGATCAGATCAAATCAACAATTTATTTGTACAGGTCCTTTTTCCAAGCAATGTCACAAAGGGCTTCACATACGCCCATAGAACTGCCCCTCAACCAACCTAAACCCTCAAGGAAGACGAGGAAAAACTCCCAGAAAAACTCACTAGGGAGAAAAAATGGGAGAAACCTTGGAAGGAGCAAATCAGTGAGGGATCCCGTCCTCTGGAGACGGAGAATATCAGCGAATGAGGCCAACGAGTGGCGAAACACACTTCTAGAACAGTGACCCAGACACTCCAACCTCAGCACACACAGACTAATGTACAGTAAAGTACAGTACATTTTGCAATGTTCTTTACAGACTCGGTGCAGTGAATTCACCAGAATAAAGTTTCTTTGCTCACCAACGAGTTCAAGCATTAGCAACTTAGACTTAACTGTAAACAGTCAATGACGTTCTGATTCAGATCGTCCCTGCTGTTCCTGTTAAAACAGGAGCACCAGTTGTCTCGGACTCCTTGGAAAATCGTCCACGTTTTTCTTTGTTTGTTGAGAAAGAACATTTTCCTCCCCTCCATAAAGCGAAGGTCTGCGATGCATCATCCCCAAGAATGTTGCAGGAGGATCACGGAGCGCTTATCTCTCCTGGAGATCTCCTGATTCGTCGGTCCCTCCCCCGGTTCCTCAGACGGGGCTTCATAAAACTGGGCCATAAAAGAGCTTTTAACCCCCGCTTCTAAGTGGTCCACCTGGCTCCAGCACGGCCGTAAATCTCAAATGAAGAGGGTATCAAAGGGGAACGGGGAGGGCGTAGGTAGGCCCAAACTCCACAGCGTGAGAGGAGAAGTGATGTGGGGGGGGGGGGTGGTGTGAGGGAAGGGGAAGCGAGAGAGGGCTGGGCAAGGTCAGGGGCACAGTAGGGTTGGCGGAGAGGGGGGGGGCGCATGTGAGAGGGGAGGATCGAAGTCGTCCTGTCAGGGTGTCGACCGCCCCCCCCACCCCCCCCCCCCCCCCCCCCCCCAGCCTTCGGTCTGCCCCCTGGTTGGTGCGTGACTTCAGTTCTGACTGGAGAGAACAGTGGCTCTCTAAACTGCAGTGACATTGGCTGTCCCCCCCCCTTCCCTCCATCCCCCCCCTCCCTCCCTCCATCCCCCCCCCTACCATTTTCAAGCTATCGATCAGAACATTAAGATGTAATTAGATCTGAAGTGAGCATAATATCAACTGGCAGAGTGGCAAAGTTGGGGAGCCTGTTTCAAGCAAGGACGATGAAGAAAGACAGAGAGAGAGAGAGAGGAAGAGAGAGAGATAGAGAGAGACAGTGAGGAGGAAGAGAGAGAGAGGAAGAGAGAGAGAGAGACAGAGTGAGTGAGGAGGAAGAGAG
>CM059312.1:1035000-1082500 GCA_030340665.1 Neosalanx taihuensis
ACAGAAGGACAGAGAGACAGACAGACAGAAGGACAGACAGAGAGACAGACAGACAGAAGGACAGAGAGAGAGACAGACAGACAGAAGGACAGACAGACAGAAGGACAGAGAGAAGGACAGACAGACAGAAGGACAGAGAGAGAGACAGACAGACAGAAGGACAGGGATGTGATCGTATGTTCCTGCAGAACTGAGAGACGTGAAAACTAGGACGGTGGAAACCTGAACCTGGATTAAAAAAAGACGCGACGACAACTCCGGTGTGGGGGTGTGGGGGTGGGGGGTGTGGGGGTGGGGGGTGTGGAGGTGTGCGGAGGGG
Organism: Neosalanx taihuensis; assembly: GCA_030340665.1. Taxonomy (NCBI): domain Eukaryota; kingdom Metazoa; phylum Chordata; class Actinopteri; order Osmeriformes; family Salangidae; genus Neosalanx; species Neosalanx taihuensis. The sequence goes on from CM059312.1 coordinate 1,035,320, forward strand.
GGGGTGTCTTAAGGATCGTGGGGATTCCAGAAAATGTTGGAGATGGGAGGAGGCGAGAGACGACGAGGGCACCTTCAAAAATAGCGTTTTGTTTACAGTAAGTGTGAATCATGGTCAAACGTGTGACTGTGTGTGTGTGTGAGTGTGTGTGAGTGTGCGTGTGTGTGAGTGTGTGTGTGTGTGAGTGTGAGTGTGTGTGTGTGAGTGTGTGTGAGTGTGAGTGTGTGTGTGTGTGTGTGTGTGTGTGTGAGTGTGTGCGTGTGTGAGTGTGTGTGTGTGACATCTGCTGTGTGCGCTGCACGTGGTAGTACTGCGTCTGTCTCGTTATCCATGTTTGTTTGTGTTTGGACGCCTCGTAGCGTCTGAGTACTTGTGTATCAGACGGTGAGGGTTACAAAGTGCTTGAAAAGCTTGAAGGTTTGCTTAAACAGCTTCAAAATGAAAGTGTTTCATGTGTTGGAAGACAGGCCGCTTAGACATCTGGACGTGTTAGATGTTCTGCTTGTCTGGAAAGCATGAGCAAAGACGAATGTGGAGAGTGTGTGGTTGTTTTTGTGTATGGTGACAGGGTCTGTCTACGCAAGTTTCGGTTGCACATTTAGCTAATATATTTGTGCGTACAGCACTTGTGTCAAGTCAGCGTATGTTTGAGGCGTGTGCTTATTTCAGCCGCGTGTTTGTATTTCCTTCTGTAGCGTGTGCGTGCGTGTCGGAGCCTTTGCGTGCGAGCGTGCACGTGTGCTGTCGACGGTACGCCAGCGTGTTTGTGTGTGTGTGTCGGCGGAGGGGACGAGGTCTGTCTCTCCTAGGAGACAGCGAGAGCGAAAAGGCTCTTAATGAACCTTCTGGATCCCACTGAAATCTCAAACAGCCTTGAAGTTCACAAAGGGGCCGTCTGACAGCTCCTCTGGCTGGTCTGTGAGAGGGGGGGAGGGAGGGGGGGGAGGGAGGGGGGAGGGAGGGGGGAGGGGGAGGGAGAGGGGGCCAGAGAAAGAAAGAAGGGGAAAAGAAAGAAGGTAGATAGTGTTGAGAGATAGCAAGAAAGAAAAGGAGAAAAAGAGAGGCGGGCTGAAAGGAAGATGCATGTGGTGAGGAAGGGAGGGAGGGAGGGAGGGAGGGAGGGAGGGGGGAGGGGGGGAGGGAGGGAGGGAGGGGGGGAGGGGGGGAGGGGGGAGGGGGGAGGGAGGGAGGGAGGGAGGGAGGGAGGGAGGGGGATTGGGTGTCCTCTCCTTTCTTTTCCTTCAGAGACTAATACAGAAGATACAAAGATGTGGTGTTAGGTCTCTGATGATGAGGGTGTCCTTAACTCCTCTGATGGTAGCAGCTGTTTCTCCTCCCTCCCTCCCTCCCTCCCTCCCTCCCTCCCTCCCTCTCTCTCTCTCTCTCTCTCTCTCCTTCTCTCTCTCCCTCTCTCTCTCTCTCTGTCTCTCTCTCTCTGTCTCTCTCTCTGTCTCTCTCTCTCTCTTTCTCTCTCTCTCTCTGTCTCTCTCTCTCTCTGTCTCTCTCTCTCAGTCTCTCTCTCCCTCGCACACACACACACACACACACGCCCAGGTGTGCCACTCCAAACCTGTCCTCCTCCATTAGTCGCAGCGCGCTCAATCCGATGCCTGATCTCTGATTGGATATCATAACACTGGCATGGCGAGCAACAACTGCTCCCCCCTCCCTCCCTCCCTCCCTCCCTCCCTCCCTCCCTCCCTCCCTCCCTCCTCCCTCCCCCGCCCCTGCCCGCCATTCAATTATATCCAGTGTATTAGCAGATTAGCATACAAGCTGCCCCCCTTGTGGAAGCCAGCAGAGAGGCTGGCTGGGAAGCGTGGCAGGTGTTCTGTGCTGCACAGCTGCAGCTAGCTCAGCGCTTTAGCAAGCGGCGACGAGCTGCGGTCTTCTTCTGTGGTTAATAGCCGCACGGGGAGGCATGTGGCGCAGTCGGTTAGGGTGTCAGTAACCGGAAGGTCCCTGTTCGAATCCTAGCTGTGTCAACGTGACGTTGTGTCCCTGGCCAAGGCCACTTCACCCTACCTGCCTCAGGGGGGGAATGTCCCTGTACTTGCTGTAAGTCGCTCTAGATAAGAGTGTCTGCTGAATGTAAAGAAAATGATGTTTCCTCAACCAGGCTGATGAGGTCCTTTCATACCAAGAGATTCCTGCTGGGATGTCCTGCCCCCTGTATAGCCATGGTGCTTCTACTGTAAACTACTCCTACAGTCAGGTCCATACATATTTGGACATTGACACAATTTTCATCATTTTGGCTCTGTATACCACCACAATGGATTTGAAATGAAACAATCAAGATGTGCTTTAAGTGCAGACTTTCAGCTTTCAGCTTTTTCAGCTTTCAGGGCGGCACATATAAAATGTGTTGTAATTCCTACACCGTTCACCTGATTTGGATGTAAATACCCTGAAATTAAAGCTGAAAGTCTGCACTTAAAGCACATCTTGATTGTTTTATTTCAAATCCATTGTGGTGGTATACAGAGCCAAAATGATTGTGTCAATATCCAAATTTGTATTTGTGGACCTGACTGTATAAGACAATATGAGGAGACAGTAATACATGAAACAGCAACTGTCTTCACTTTCCAATAGGAAGTAACATTAGCATTGGACAGAAGCTCACAGCTGCTTTGCTAGTTGGTGCTTGAATGGCTTCTACAAATACTGACATAAGGAAGCGATTACTTATATCAATGAGATTTCAATGTCGTAAAAAATGGCCCATAAACTATTTTTCATTTTTTCATTACGGGCAATTGAGCGTAGGTTTATGAGGGGAAATTGATTTTATTTTTCTTCTCTCCGATTTTTCTTCTTTGATCCAAAAAAGAAAGTGATCTGAGGACTTCCTGAAGCTGCCGTATGGCAGGTTAAGGAGAGGGGTGGTTATCCTGCTTCACCCTGGCATCTGGGCTTCATGAATCCTGGAAAAAGGCTTGCATGCAATACACAAGCATTCACACACAGCCGATAATGGGCTGCTAATCTAATATTAGCCCGGCGATGACACTTGTGAAAATCCTAGTGTCGGCCAGAGCATGAATGAGTACCCCAGCTGATAAACACTGTGCCTCATTGACTGAGACTCTGCAGTCCTCTCTGCCTCTTCCTCCTCAGATATCCTTCTCATCTTCCTCGTCCGCTCTGTCGCCTGCTCTGGAATGCTTGTCGACATCGGACCCCCACACACAGACTAAGTGTCTGGACAAGCTATCCGTGTCTGGTCCAAGTGCAGATAGACTTTTTAAGGGTTTGTTTTTTTCCGACGCGCTTCTTTGTAAGCGTGGTTTGTCCGAACCCGGGGTCCTCGAGGGTGATCGTACGTGCTGGAGGCTTCGTATTCCAGGAATACCCCCGCTTAGGGCTGACGCAAGGCCATGTGAAGTACACCCAGGAAAACATGGAGGGGAGGGTGGGGGATCCAGGCTAGATGATAACCCTGAACAAGCAGAAGGTCTTCTGGCTCTCTGCTCACATTCCTGCCTCTCCATCTGCGACTGGCCGCTGAAGATTTGAAAAACATTCCGGAATCAGAATTTGTCTTTTATTCGCCAGGCAAGTTACACAAACAGAGAATTTACTTTGGCAGGATGGAGCAAACAAAGAACATGAAACAAACTTAAATAAAGATTAAAAATGAAAAAGTAGGCAATAGCTACACATGGATAGGGGCATATAAAAACTGTAAAGAGTATAAAAGTATACAAATTATAGAGGATATTGGTGAGAATGGATATACACTACAGTGGACTGGACCTCTGGACCTTTGCAGTGAATGGTGGGATAGGTCACTGACCCACATTCTTGGGACTTGATTCACAAGCTTGTTCTTTCATCATCACTCAAAGATACTGCTGTTCCACAGCAGACGAGGTTCAGCTAGCTACCATGTCTGCTATAAAGCTGTAATTTTAACTAATTAAGACGTTTCAGATTCATTAGTTGACAGTCTATTTTAATTCCCTCCCGTAACACCAAAACAATGTGTTGAGATTCCCCAAGTGAAACGCTGATTGAGAAAATCGTATAATGAACGACAGCAATTTATTACGTGAGTGTTGAGGAGAACTCCCTATAACACTGTTTTAAATGGCTTCTCTTCCACATTAATATTCATTGCATTTTCATAAAGGAGCTTAATTAACAAGCTTTCTTCCCCTTAACTAAGGCTGCTTCGTAGCCACACAGTCATGTTGTGTGTGTGTGTGTGTGTGTGTGTGTGTGTGTGTGTGTGTGTGTGTGTGTGTGTGTGTGCGTGCGTGCGTGCGTGTGTGTGTGTGTGTGTGTGGGTGTGTGTGTGTGTGTGTGTGTGTGCTCATGAGAGAGAGTGAGAGAGAGGTTTGTGTATTGTCTTATTGGAGTTCAATACAAAATCCATATGGATGAGTTAATAATGAAATGTTCTTGCTTACACTTTGCACTGCAAATGTTGTCTTGGAATGAGAGAACTTCATTAGAGTGTGTGAACCGTACGCTAAAACTCAGATGAACAAACATATTTTCCTCTAATTTCTCATTTTCTCTGGCGGGCGCCATTTGTTCTTGTTGAATGAAGTCGGACATCTTGCAGACCTCATATCCTGAAAACCTTCTATCCTCAGGGCATAGTGATACTTATAAAAATAACTAAACTGTATTAAACAAACTCCTCAGATGTGATATCTCTGCTATTACCAAAAGACAAACGATGAGATATGAAATAAAACCATTTTCAGTCACAAGTAGTCGGGGTCACACTGGTAAAGCCTCAAGTATATAGCATTTCCCTGGAAGATCAACATGTGATTCCCATGTGTTGGATAGTCACTGCTTCAGGCGTGGATAGCGCTCCTCTCTCAGTGGTATTTTTAACTGTTTATCCCGAGGTGATAGACATGTTTTTATGCGTTTCATATTTTTCTCCATCCCTCCCTCTATCCCTTCTCCTTTGTGTTCCCACTCAACCTCACTGGCTTTTTTCTCACCCCTCAACTTCTTCCCTCCTCCCTTTCCTTCCCTCCATCAGGCTTCTGCGTCTCTCTTTTATCCTCCTGTCTTTCCCTCAGAACCCTGTTGTGTTCTGGAGCTGGGTCCATTCTGCTCACTCTCAGTCATTTATCAGACGCTCTTACCCAGAGGGACATTCTCCCTGAGGCTAGTAGGGTGAAGTGCCTTGCCCAAAGACACAACGTCAGGTTGACACAGCCAGGACTTGAACCAGGAACCTTCTGATTCCCAGCCCAGCTCCCTAACCACTCTGTCCGGTTTCATTTCTTTATTTCATCTCTGGATCACAGAGCTCACTGGCTGTCAGAAAGTGGCAGAGAGTTCAAAAGGCCACCAGCAACATGGTTGAAGCGCAGCAAACTTCTTTTCCACGGACGCACGAAGCAGGACTTGCAACAGACGTCGCGACAGCGCCACAAGGAGTCATGTGGTCCAGGCTGTAAGCGTGTCGGGTTAGTCATGAGAAGGTCCCTGGTGCCAACATGACGTTGTGTCCTTGGGCAAGGCACTTCACCCTACCTGCCTCAGGGGGGAATGTCCCTGTACTGTAAGTCTCTCTGGATAAGAGCGTCTGCTGAATGACTAATTATAAATACATAAATATAAGAAACTATTCTGAACTTCCCTCCATCCAAGTTGTACAGTGAACCTCATCAGCTTTTAAAAAAAATGATTTTTGACATATACAGTGGGAGCAGTGAAGCATCATGGGAACTCTGGAACTGTTGCTGGGGCAGGATCCCAGCCCGGGTCATGCTGTTCATGAAAGACGTCGGCCTGCCTTTCAAGATGCCGGCTTGGCTGGGATGGGTCCTGACACTGGCTGGCCGCTGACCGCTAGCTCCAGTTGCCGTCTCATCCATGCTGAGATCACACCCGGGGGGAAAGAGGGCTGGCCTTCCGCTTGAGCCAAAATGGCTGACATCTGAATAGACCCAGACGCTTGAATAGAGGAGCCGTGGCACAGTTAAACTGGGCTTGCTCCATTCTCCTACTGGGAAACTGTGGGAGGGGATCAGCAGGGCCAGCCAAGATCGCAGGTGATGGCGGGCGAGGACAATGTCTCAGCGCTGGATTCATAAAAGGCGATGGTTGTTTTGTTGCCGCCGCCCACTCCAGGACATGAATGTAATTAGAGTCCAGTTGAAAGGTCAAAGCTTTCTTTCTGAGGGGTATTGGAAGCTGCTGGAAGCTAATGTACCGTGAAACAAAAACACATTGACTCTTTTTGCTCCCTGTCTGCCATTTACAAATGGGGGGGGGGGGGAACTCCACCGACAACATCACGTGTCAAATTAGGTAACAGCGGTTTTTTGCAGGTCAAACTTAGCTGCAGTAATCCGTGAAAATATACCAAATGTATTTTTGCGCCGCGGAGAATGTCAAATCCTATTCAGAGCAACAGCCAGAAGGTGTTGCCTTTGCTGTGTAGCGGTTGACCTTTATTCTTGTTTGTCTACAGCCTTTTATCATGATGTAATCAAGCTATATCAATAATTCAGGCGCTCTATAATGGATGTTTCCTTGCAGGAGAAGGATCTGTGAATTGATCGGAGGAGCCGGTGGCGCTCGAAGTCGTCGCACGCCAGATCCACTCCCGCTTTCGCAGAGCGGCCACCGTCCTGATCCCACCGCTCGGGTAAGCGACCGTCCCAGAATCCCCAGCGAGTGGCGTCCTCCTACCCCGAGAGGTTTAGAGTGGATACGGTAGAGGAGACGCTAGCGGACAGCTTTTTCGCCGGTCGGCGCTGTTTGGATCCGCCGGTGAAACAGCGTGACCCCCTTATAACCGGCTGCAAATTCTCTTGTGCCCTGTTGAATGGCAGCTGGCTCCTGGAGATGGATCTGGTTTTAACCCTCCTCCTCCACCCCCCCCCCCCCGAGGCTATGTTGAAATATGTCCCTGGAAGGGCTCCCTAAGTCTGCCATATATCCTCCACTCCTTGTGTTCCTCCCTCTGGGTTCAGTATCAGATTCTCCACATGATGGCATGTTGTGCATCCCAGTGGACCCTCGGATCATCATCCCTGCATCCAGTTTGCCTGGGATGAGGACAATGGCATATTGTGCGGGGGTCAAGAGATGATCCCCCCCCCCACGAAGACACAAGCTGAGATCTGCAGGGAACGGCTACGCTTAATCAATCAAAGTGTTTAAAACCGTCAGCGGGTTCAGTTGCCTCGTTGTAGCATTTCTGGGCTGAAATGTGCATCACGTTACAGTACGAAATACATTTCACTTAAAACTTCACTTTAGACTCTTTGCAGACTGTTTGGCTGCCATCACAATAGGTTCAGTTGCTAAAATGACCGATTAACTCCTGAAAATGGGAAGATTTCACATTGTGCAACCGAGAACTCGAATTTGGAGAATCCCAGTCGATTTGATTGTACGCAGATGCCTGACAGTCCAGGGCAAAGAGAGCGGCATTCCCTGAAGTCAGAATGAGCCGAGAAAATGGGCCTGATTGCTTCGATTTCACAAATGAGGCGATTAGGACGGGCTGAGTGAAGATGAGGCCCCTCGTGCCAGGACCCAGGAACAGAAGAGAGAAGAGAGACTCACTGGTCGCTTTGTATTCCACCGCTCCGCCGCTCAGACTAGCGAAAGTGCCTCATCGATTCCTGGAACACAGGACAGAAGAGAGAGAGGCCCCCCTGCGGAAATTGACGAGAGCCAGAGGCCACCTTTGATATCAATACAGATGAAAAATCTGTCTCTCCGTCTGAAGCTGGCACGAGAAAAATGGAAAACCAACGGGAGAGGGGAAGGATGGCAGAGGGTGGAGGGAAATGAAATCAGGCAGACTTACTTCAGTCGTGTGCATGAAGCATCTCTTAAGTGACTGATCAAACTACGGAACAAGTTTGTTTTTCTAAATCATTTTTTGTGTTTTACGTAGGCCGACATCAACAAATCTTGTGATAAGAGTGTTTTGATCGCACAGTAGTAAGACTTATCAGCCAATAACATATTTTAATCAACAGGGAAAGGGCAAAAAATGTAGTTCATTACCATTTGGTTGACACAACTATTACATCTCCACATCTAATATAGTCTAGTATATGATGATAAACTCAAATAGATTCTGCCTCCGTTGTGATATAAAGTGATTCCTTACCTACCTCAAGTGGAAGTGATAATGGATTGAAGAAGCCTTGTAGATGTACAACAGCCTGCATTGTTTTATAGTGAACAGAATCTGAAGAATATTCTGGATAGTGAAAACACGTGTCTCTTCCCCCTGAATGATAATGGAGTGAAAAAAAAAAATCATATTCATGCAGATGAACACTGGAAATTACGTGTGCTCGCCCAAAGGTATACACACACACACACAAAGAATTAAAGAAAGTCAGTTTGGTAAAATGTGTGGACATGAACAAAGACCTTAATTGCATGTACATAATGAAGAGTTGATCTTTAATAAATGAGAACATGAGAACTGTAGTGGTACTGTAGGAACCTCCATTTCAAGGTAAGTTAATAGATCAGGAATGTCATGACCCTTTTTAGACAAGTCTTAAACACATAACATAACAATGCAATGAATGAATGAATTCCTGAAGTAAAGTGGAAGTATAGGAGGCGTTGGGAAGCGGTGAAGGTGGATAGACTTAAAAACACCAAGATGGACAGAAAATAGTTTTTTTGTAAACCTTTTTATGGGGCAGAGCTTTGAATGTCCAATATACAGTATACTGTATGTCCACATATATGTATACATATATATGTGCTCACATTAGTTAAATACCCAACCTAGATGAACTATAATCACATTTGAGAAGGAAAATGCCACAAAGGATCAGTTGACCTGTATAACCTATTCATGTTCCTGATGTTTGTATGTTTGTCGCTGTTTCTGCCCTGTTCTGTTCTGCCCAATTAGAAATGATTGTACTCGCTGTGAGGTATATTATTATGACTTGCTTTTTTATAGGTTCACAGTTGTACATTTGAGATGCACGCTATTTAATTATTGTAACTTGTTTAACTGAATGCTCTTGTGGCTCTTCCCTTTGGCACTTGTTTGGTTTCCCACAATGTTTGTTTCATAATCTGACTTGCTATGCTCAGTGACCGATGCTCTTTTGTAAAGCTCGACTGAAGTCGCTTTGGATAAAAGCGTCTGCTAAATGAATAAATGTAAATATATTCATGCTGATAACTCAGTGGCTGGAAGTGAACGAGTACAACCGGTGTCTGTCGATCTGTGAGAAAGTCAAATAGCCTTTCATTCAAATTCCAATTTAAACCGTCCTTTAAAAACAGCCACGCTTTAAAGCTTTCTGTTTTAATTGGAATTCCAAGTCCTTGATAACTTTCTCCCTCCACCAAGAACCACACTGTTAAGTCAGAAGTAGGCAACTCATTTAATGGATATCGAAATGAGAAGTAAAAGACTTTGGCTGTGGAGGCGCAGGGTGACATTAGAGGACAGAGGTGAGGGTCCCCTCTGCCGAGGCCAGTCTCTCCGGAGAAGCTGGACTGTCTGGACTGCAGATGGGCCAATTAGGACATGATCAAAAGCTCTGGAAAGGACGAGTGTTTGAAACGAGATGCCGTCCAGCAGCATTTTTTTTTCAGGGAAAGATAAGTGAACACCTGTTGGACAATTCGACATGGGATTAAAAACTCCACAGATATGGGAGAACAGACTGAAAATGGGGAAAAGCTCTTGGAAAGGCTGCTTAGGAGACCCTAAAAGATGGAGTATGTTAATACTATCAGGTCTAGCTAGCATATCTGATGTAAAGAACATTCCAGTATATCGTATGTCTGGGTTACCTGGTTCCTGTGTTATAAATCCTCAAACTAAATAGCTAATGCTCATATGGCAGTATTCTGTGGGCACTGACAACATGTCTGGCTTATAATGGGCCATGAAAGTGCTTTGACATCAGCAAGAAGTTCATTTCAGTGACTGGGAACGGTTTTTGGGAACTTGAAACACAGTGGTTCCTCCTTCCCCTCCTTTTCTCTAGACTAAACCAAGGGGAGTCCCTTTTCTTTTGGCAACCCTTCCCTCCCTCTCTCCCTCTCTCCTTTCCTTCCTCCCTCCCTCCCTCCATCTCTCACCTTCCCTGGCTTCCTGCTGTTTTTCATTTCTCCTCCTTCGGGTGCAGTCGACTCTCTGAAGAAACAGTATAGCGGAGGGGGGGGGGGGGGGGTTTCAGCGCTTCATAAATCGTCTGCTTCACTGTCCTGGGGTCTCATTTATTATCCAGTTGGGTCCCCAGTGTTGCTTCTCGCTGTGTGGGAGGACAGAGAGTCAGTCCCCGGAGATGCGATGAGAGGAAAGGCACAGTGTCTGCTTGTTTGGTTTTCTCTAAATAGTACCGCATGCGTGGCTAAGCGCCAGAGGTGGGTGTTAGAACTCTTCCTCATCGCTCGGTAGCGGAGTGAGCGTCCCCCACGTGAAGACCAACAGCTCGGGAAGCGGTTAGTTAGCGTGACCCTTGACCCCCCCGGGGCCCCCTCCTCAGATGAGGCTCCAGACTTGTGAATAACGTCACGTCTGCGACGCAGCTTCTTAGGAAAGACGCTCCCCTCCGAAAATGTGCCTTCCACTTTTACTTTGGTTACATGGCACGGCAGAGCACTGGGGCCAGGCTGTAGAGGAGGTTGAGGGAGGGATTCGGCATAGGGCAGGTTGTGAGCGCTGCCCGATGGAAGGGGCAGGCAGTGAGGGGAAACCTGATGGATATTCTGGGGAAACTCGCTCCAGCGCTCGCTGACTTCCAGCTAGGATAGGACTCCTTTCATGCAGACTCACCAGCCAGGGGCACAGAGGGGCGAGGGGGGCTGAAGATACTGCAAGCTTGTTCTCCAGCATGTGAACCCGAGTGAGGCAGAGTACGAAGGCTTTTCGCCGTGCCGACAGGCCGGATCGCGGTGCGGTTTGATCCGGGCCAGGTTCCCCTCGAGGTGTCTTCCAAGATGCAGATGAAAAGAGAGAAGGGAAAGGGGAAACACTGATACGAGAACAAAGGTTTTGATGTCATTCGCCCAACGCCAAGGCTCGTTTGAATTTCCGTATTCACACTTTGAACTGGGTTAGGTGAACCCCCCCCCCCCCCCCCCCCCACCCCCCCTCACTGTTAGAAGCAGACAACATCAGTGCTGCATCATCATTCAAGGGGCTGCTCAGGCACCTCGAGTGCAGCCATTCTGACTTTGAAGTCATCAGAAGACAGAAGAAATACTTGTTGGATAACTCGTAATAATGAGTGAATTCAAAATCCACCTTTTCACTGGACGTTTTTGTACACGTTGTACAAAATAATGTGGCGGGCTAGTAATCAGACGGTACCTGGTTCAAACCCTGGCTGTGCCAACATGAAGTTGTGTCCTTGGGAGAGGCACAGCACCCTATTTGTTTCAGGGGGGAATGTCTCTGTACTTGCTGTAAGTCGTTCTGGATAAGAGTGAAATATTTTTTTCTTTCTCACAATATCGGAGGGTGTTTGCTGGAAAAAAAAGATATCTGTGTTGAACTGCTGGAACTGAAGCAGGGAAGGGGATCGACTTCCAGATTTGTTTTTGTTTTGAGGGTTTTTTTGTGAGGGGGGGGGGTGTAATTGGGTAACTGTGGAGCCATGGATACCATGCAGGGTCTTTCTCACACCCCAAGGGTCCTGGAGGACCGTCCAGCTTGGCAGGGCTACATGTCTCCTCACTCAGCTAGCCTGTCTGTTGTGAGTCCAGGGTTGGAGCCAGCAACAGTGACAGAACCCCACTCTGTGTCTGTGTGTGTGTGTGTCTGTGTGTGTGTGTGTACTGTAAGCGTGTGTGTTTATGGATGTGTGAGACGTGGGTGTTAGGTCTGGGAGAATCCGGACATCACAGGGTTTTTGGAGGAAAGATCTTCCTCAGTTTGGAGTGTTTGTTTTGTTTCACACCTTTAATTTGTTTTCCACCGCAGACCGTCTCTCCCAGTCTAGTGGCCTGTCACCTCTATTAATATCCCTCCTAATATGTGTCCTCTTGTGGGTGTTTGGGGGGGCAGGGAGGGTAGGGTGGGAAGGGAGGGGATTTAAAACATTTTATTATTATTCTGTGTGGCTGATGGGCCAAGTTGGACTGTAAAAAATACACGGGCAAACCTTTAATCTATGCAATATTCAATTCCACTTCCAGTCTCATTCATATTAACAGTTCTCTGGTCATACTGGACAGGAGTGACTGCATATTTCAGTCTGTGGCGTTTGTTAGTCAGCGCTGAGAGGCAGTGGGACTCAATTAGCATTTATGAGCTTATCAGACGCCTGAGAGGCCAAACACCCAGTTCAAATATTAAACACTGTTTCAGTCTTTGGATTCAAATTCATGGATGCTCATACAGGGACTTTTCTCCTGAGGCAAGTAAGGTGCCTTGTTGCCTGATGTTGGAACGGCCCGGGATTCAAACTCGCACACTTTTACTTATTACAGATTACTATCCCGATTCCTCTAGCCGCGCTAGAGGCTTCCCCCCCCCCCCCCCCCCCCCCGTAAATGACTTGGGGTGAGTAAAGTTCAAGTGAAGTAAGTTTGGATGTGGAATTATACTGCAGTTTGTGAAATAGTAGTTAAATGACTTGAATATAATGAAGCAATCCAACATAAAGATCACAAAATGCATGAACTCCATAACCATGCAGACAAAAACATCACAGGTCAGACAGACGTTAATATGCTTCAAGAGCAGCATGCCTCTCATTAAATCACAGTAAACAGAACATGCACTTAGAGTCAAGCATGCGGGTTATGTAATAGTAGACAATCAATAGTAGCTTGGAGTGCAAGTGCAGCATTTACTGCCAAACCTCATGAATGCAAGCAGCTACTTTGTCCTCTAACACGTAGAACAGCTTGATGAATAGTGTCTGAGTACAATGCTGCTGTGTTCAGAGATGGGACGCTCGTTTGGTACTTTAGCACACACATCTGTTGACTGTTATCACCCAGGTATCGCTTAAACACTCGCCCAAGCAATCCGTAACACATAAACAGTGGACTGATGTAATCTGCAGCTCTTAAACTGGACTCTGTGTTTCCCCCATGAGCAGAGAGCAGTCCTGATCTACGACCTTGATATCCCAACATTCCTCACTTCTCCCATATCCTAACACGGACATTATTCACTCGAACCCGAGCGGAAATGAGCCCCTCGCCCGCTTCTGCTCGCCGACGCCATGAAAAGGTAACTAAGGGCGACAGTTCGAAGGTCGCCTGCCAGGCGTCTTTGGTTGCCCGCCGCCGCTGTGGCGGGGCGTCGAGGGGGCATCCCTGGCGGGGTGTCCCCTGTGTCCGGGGGCTGTCAGGGGCAGCCTGCAGGGCAGCGGAACAGCCCAGCGTCCAGATGGCATCAGGCCCTCGACGCCCACACACCCGCCCAGCCCAGTCCTGGCAACTGCCCTGCCACCGAGCACGGACTGACCCATGCCAACCTCCAGCCCAAGGAGCAGGAGCATGGAGGCCGTGAAGCGCTCTGTCCAACCCCCCCCCCCCCCCTCCACCCCCCCCCCCCATCCCCCCCTCTTTAAGTCCCCTTCTCACTCGTTACTCACTGAGATGCCAGCTGAGCTGCAGGGTGCCAGTTTGGGAAAGTTATAGCCAGGCTCTTGTTGAACCGAGCCGAAGAAAGTGAGAGAAATCTGATCCCCTGCCTCGTAGAGAAGGAAATACGTTTTAAAATGTTCATTTGGACTAATAGATTTTTTGTTCTGGAAATACAATAAAGCTGAGGTCTGGTGAATATATATGAGTGTCTGATCCATGAATAGCAAAGCCAGTGAAATAGAGTGCAAATGAACAATGGTACTGAATCAATATGTAATGAAATTAGACTGCTAGCCTTCCCGCAGTATTCTGACAATCCATAATTAAGAAGGCCTAAGACTTGGCCTTCTGCGGATCGATTTAACCCCAACATTTCATCATCCAAATATTTGGCTTAATTAGATCTTTGCTTTCTAATTATTGTTTTCAGGTGCACGATCCCGCCATGCTGAGAATGAGCTATTAGCAGCAGAGACGAAGGGCTGATCAGATCAAAATCTTACCTTATTGTTTAAACACCCGCTAGGCTGGGATGCTTAATGCCGTTCACAGTTACAGTATAGTTACCGTGACGATAAAGAGACAAAGGGTAAAACCAGACTGTGCAGAGCGTCAACGCAACATTGAGGTCAAATCTTTCTAGAAGCTTCTGCAGTCAGTCCCACTGCACTTTGCACAAGCCACTGATCACCTGATCACTTTGAACACTTGCACTACTGTGTACACACTCCCCTACCCCTGTAGCATATATCCATTTTATAACTTTTAAAACTATTTAGAGTTTTTACATGCCCCTATCCATGTATTTATTTAGCATATTTATTTAAGTTCCATGTATGTTCTTTGTTTGCCAAAGTCAATTCTGTGTTTGTGTAACTAAAATCAGAATACAAATGAATTGAGATTCTTGACTGGAACGCTTTGTACCTGCGTTCTATTACAGAGTAGCTTCATGGTTTGGGATTTTCCACCACAGATGGTGAGCGTGAGGTTTTTTTTTTGGCAGAACCACTCGAGCAAGCGGCCAAAGAGTCGCCGGCGTGACCCCCCTAACACGGAAGGTTGACGACGGCGTTGGGTGTGTGTGTGTTTGTGTGTGTGTGTGTGTCAGAGGGGCAAGTGGTGACAAACGATGGCAAATTGGAGTGAAAGCCTCCTGCTGCTCCCTCGCCATGCCAACGGAGGATCACAGGCGAGAAGGCGGAGAGAAGAAGCGTCACACACACACACACACACACACGCGCGGAGACACGTACTCGCTGGCAGTGGCGAAGGCCAAGACTTTCCAAAGAGGAGCAGGTTGCAATGAGCGACACTGAGGAAGAGGAGAAGTTCCCAACAGGAAGGAGGAGGAAGAGGAAAGCTTCTGCTAACGAAGGTGATTCTGCTAACGTTTACGTTTGACATTTATTTCGTTTATCAGACGCTTTTATCCAAAGTGACTTCCAAGAGGGAGCTTTACAAAAGAGCATCAGTCACTGATCATAACAACATGATAGCCCAAAACATTGCAGGTAGTCAGATTCTGAAACATACATGGTGTGAAACCAAACAAGTGCCAAAGGGAAGAGCCACAAGAGCATTCAGTTCTTGAAAGTTCTTGCAAAAAAAAAAAATTCATCCAAATGTTTAGCTTTAATTAAATTGATTAGCAGGAAAGCTAAATGTCCGCAGGTCGTACAACGTAACTTCAATAAATACAGAACGTCCCAATCAGAGCGTTCCATAATGGCTGTCCTTTGTCACTGCTGTGTACAGACAGTCTGAGGCATTCTCTCCCAGAGTCTTTTCATCTGGCTTCTCGTAAAAACATGCATTCAAACGTTTGTTTAATGAAAAGCTGAACCCTGCTTGACTGCATGTGTTCGGGGTTAAGGGACAGGCTTCGTTAACCTTAACCCCGTATAAAAAGACTGTTCAAAAAAGGCATCTGTTTAAATTGTGTTCTGCGTAGCACAAAACACATCTATATATTCAATATTTACTTGCCCATGAAAACAAAACAAAAAAGTCCGATTCAGAATGTATTTGCTTTTTCTCAGCCGGTGGAATGTGAGTACACAACCGTCAACGTATGTAAACGAGTCCTTTCTGATGTCTCAAACAGCTACATGACGAGGCAGCAAGAGAAGCCTCACGGAGCAGCGATGAAGCACCATGATCCAGGCCTCCTCAGTGGACGGCTGCTTATGCATCTTCCCTGGTTTTCTCTGCCATTGTCCCGCTAACAGGATTATACCTCAGCAGTCGCCTCCCCCACTGGGAAATGTGTGTCAAAACAGCGAGCCCTGCTTTCTGTCATGAATGCTACCAAGGGGGGAGTCTTTGAACAAAGCGATGAAGGATTCTTTTTTTTTTTTTTACCGTAAAACGTAATGAAGCCCACATTCCAGTCACTTAGATGTAGATGACATGTTTAGGAAACGTGATATGAAAATACGATGTTGATTTCAGAACCTGTTTTTATTCGCCTCACAAGTTGCACAAACACAGAATTTACTGTGGCAGGATGGAGCAAAGATTAGATTAGATTAGATTAGATTCAACTTTATTGTCATTACACAGGTACAAGTCCAGGGCAACGAAATACAGTTAGCATCCAACCAGAAGTGCAAAACAGTTATTAACAACAGAATATAATAATATGGATATACTCAGAATATACATATTATGAACAGTATAGACAGAATATACAGGGTATGTACAGATTCAATCCGGGTATGTACAGATACAAATACATATAAAGAACATAAACAGGACTTAAATAAAGATAAAAAAATACAAAGTAGGCACGACCTATACAGAAAGGGGTATATGACAACTATAAATCGTACGAAGTATAAAAAGTATAGAGTATATGGGTGAGAATGGATATGTACTACATCGGGAGAGGAATATGTACACAGTAGTGCAATTGCTCAAAGTGATCAAGTGTCAAAGTGGTTTGTACAGAGTACCACAGCATCCCTGGGTGCCTGAGTGCTTCATGTCCGCAGCCATCGTACTGATTAACATGTGGCGTCTTGGATCATCGATGCTAAAAGACAGTGAGAACAAGAACCTGCTCTATTTAAATAAATACATCCAATTTTTATAGCAGAGATGGACATTTTTCTCAGGAATACCGGTTATTGCAACTAGCCTGTAAGAAATCGATTAACATATTCCTCAGATCACAAAACTCCTTGTTTGATAGCTCACAGTGTCACATCGAAAATATTGAAATACCTTGCGACCAAATCTTTAGAGGCAAAGATTCGGAACATGTATTGGTAAACACTTTTTCCGATTGATCTTTTTCTGTCATGCATTCAATAATACATATCAATCATCTGTAATTCTGCCAATCAATATCAATCAAATCCATTATATGGATATTGAAGAGGTTTGTTGGCATAAACGGTGTGTTGACATCATGTTTGGTAAACATTGCGATGAACGCCGTCCAACACCACTATCCCATCTCCCCCTCTTGTGAGGACGAGCCTCAACGCTCTCCCTTGGCCGCTAACCCAGTGCTCTCATGCCTTAATGAGACATGGCGTTTCAAAAGCATTAATTGAGACAGGCCGTAGAAGCCTCCTTGAATGCTGCCGTCTTTACTCGCTTTAGACAAAGTCCATCAAGCAATTTAACGCCCAGTTCTCCCTCTCTCTTCACGGGAAAGCAGACACAAATAGACCCCGTGGCATTGTCAATTAGAGTTGGGAGACCCCCATCCCCAGCCAGGCCTTCCAAGCAAAGATGCATGTCTGGAGACGGATCCTCCTTGTGTTGTCTTTGACTAGCAGACTTAAAGCTTTCAGTCCTGTGTGATTAGCCCTCCATCGAATGTCCGTTATAATTACTGTGAGTCTTGCCATGAAAACATGTCGTCGAGTAAAATAAAATAGACGAGCAGCCATTTCCTTGGTGAAGACACTAGATTGGAAAGATGAATAGCTTAAGGCTCTTGTGTTTCCTTCTTGTGGAAGGGGCGCAGAATTCGTATTCCGTCAGGATCCTCCAGGATACGGTGGCGGTGCTGTGGTGAAGGCCAGGAGGAGGTGACCTCTTTTGGACACACTTACGTACTTTAGCAGCCTTGAGGGAGCCGTGAATCTATCTCCGCTAATGGAGACACGGAACTCACCTTCCACTAACTTGATGAATGGCTTGGAATGGACATCTAAAGTAGCACTCTCCTCTCCGTGTTCCCCTCGCGCTACCATCACTGATAAGAACCGTGTAGCCCCGGGACAGCGCACGTGGCCACAGCCTATATCCTGTTCCGACTGTCATTAGCCATCCTGCGGTTACCGACGCCGTCAAAATAGCTCCTGATATCTCCTGTCATTGTGCGCTGGTCTCAAGGTGAGTCGTAAATGGTCGTTCCCCCGCTCGTGATCTTAAGCAGGCCCGTCGTACGAGCGGGAGACGGGGAATGGGCCGGACCTAGCGATCCGTCAACGGTACGTGGTAGATCTGTCATCAGAGCCCCAACATCAGACACCTCCCCCCCCCCCCACTGACAGATATAACCAGCAGTTTTCTCTGCATCTACACATCCCATAATAAGGCAGCGCTATCGCAGCGTCAAAGGAACTGTCACTGTGACCGAACACAGCCTGCTGCCAGACTCAGAAAAGGAAATTGCAGTGTGGATTGTGACGATACAGGCAGCTTGTTGTTCTTTATGGGTAAACAGTGCTGAAAGAGCGGGCAGACCTGAAGGAGCGTCCCCCCCCCCCTTGACACAGGAGCGCCCGTGCGCCTGTTGTCACACATGAGACGCGCTTGACGTCTCTCGAGAACAGAAGAGCGATTGTGGCTCGGATAAGTCCGGACGAAGTGGATTCATCCGACACCGAGGGTCCATTCCGAGTCGTGCTGCGTCTCCAGCCTGGAATTCGTCCCCCAGGTTATGTCTAATGTCTAACCTACAAGAGGGAGACGGATAACAGATGTTCGGATAAGAAGTAGATTAGCAAACTACGACAGATGTTTTCACTTCACGTGGATTACCTGGTAATCTGGACTGGTTAGGGGGCGTAGAGGGACGAGGTCAGTGCACCTGGTCTGGGTCACTGCACCTGGTCTGGTGCACCAATACAGGGGCAGTGTTTGTTCCAGGCTGGTCAGTCAGGTGGTTGGCTGGTTGGCTGGTTAAGTTTACATAGGAGCTACTTTATTGTCAAGGCGGTTGTTGCGTAAAAAACAATAAAAGCGCGAGTGCTAAAATTGAGTTATTTATCCGTTTTCGATTCCAAGTCAAATTCCGTTAAGAATGATTTCCGGATGACGGTTGAAACGTCCCGATTTTGAAAAACGGTGTCCAGATGACTTCTGGAAACCTTTTCTACAATCGGTTCCAAACTGTTTCTTTCTACTCTACCTCTCAGTCATTACATCGTCCCCCCCCCCTTCCCCCCTGGGGTTCTGCTTTGACGTCCCCCCCCCCCCCCTCTCCTGGCAGGGTGTCAGGCAGCCTCGAGCAGATACTGGGGATTTGCGTGCGCGACGACGGAGGGGGGGATTAAGATGCGGCGGGATCGGTTCGGGGGGGGGGGGGGGGGGGGGGGGGGGGGCAAGGAGATGCAGTTTCTGTGGGTGGTGACGTTTATCCTCCTCAGCGTGACTTAGCCCCCCAACCCCCACCCCCCCCCCTCCTTCCCACGCCCTACCCTCATACCGCCTCAACGTAGACCTCCCCCCCTCCCCCCCCCCCCCTCCCCACCCCCCAATTATTTGGACTCTTTATGTCCTTGAAATACAAAGTGGTCTTCAAGAGAGGTATATTACCTGCCTCCCTGGTAAGGGAGGTGGCACTCATGAAGGAGCTGTTGAAAGTGGATAGGTGACTAACTACACCTTCTGATGTCACTGCCCCCCCCACCCCACCCCACCCCCCCATCTACCCTCTTCAGTATCAAACACACCAACATTAGCCAGCATTACACCGTTACACGGCACACACTCCAGCCAAACTCAAAGACAATTGGGGCCTCGGGCTACAACAGCCTGTGTGTGTGTGTGTGTGTGAGTGTGTGTGCGTGGGTGGGTGTGCGCGCGTGTGTGTGCATGGGAGAGGGTTAATCCCCCAACTACAAAGTAACGTGTTTATTAAGCCTTCTTTTTAAATCCCAGAGACCTGAAGTAGCCAGAATATCTTGCCTCAAGTGCAGCTGGGATGCACAGCTGGGGGAAAGTGTGTGTGTGTGTGTGTGTGTGTGTGTGTGTGTGCATCTGTGTGTCTCTGTGTGTGTTAGAGAGTGCCTGGGGTTTTAGGGGCAGGTAGACAGACAAACCCCTTTCCTTCGATATATATATATGTTTTGATGGGGCTTTGTTCAGTAAGTTCTTTGGGGTTAACATTGCAACAATAAAAAAGCTTTTAAGATGAAGTTGGGTATAAATCTCGTCAGTAGTTCCTATAAAAGGGGCGATAAAGTAGAAAGTAAGTAGGAGATGACTTTTGTCCCACAAAGTCAAAGGTCTCCCGGGAATAGGGTAGAGTTTCTAGAGAACATCAAATAGACGCTGTGAGAACGATCTTCACGAACAGTTAAGATGTTTTAACCATCCGTCGCTGTCGCATGTTCGAAACGGTCCCTCTCCTCGCGCATAAATTAATCGTTTTTATATTGAGGTGGAAAATCATTTCAGAATGTGATCTCTTGGATGTCGTTTTCGATCAAGACACTCTTGGCTCATCTGACTCCGTCCTGGCCGAACTTTACAGCGTTCTTAGCTTTCTTTTAAGGTAAAAGGGGGATACTCGAGTCTTCTGCCTTTCGTTATTTTTTATGGATTGATTGTAATGCTGTGCGTGTGTTGTACCGGTCTCAGTAGACTGCTTTGAGTGGCTAGACTTTCCGAATTCTCAGGACAGCGGCTCCTGCACACACATGGAAAATTGAACAATAGATTTAGTGTTCTAGATGGGCCAGGGACGAGGGTCCCTATGACCTCACTGTCTTCACCAATGGGCCTGGGCGGGGGGGGGGGGGGGGTGGTCTGAGGCTGGTATGTGACACCTTAAGGTTGCCCTGGTGTTGATAGACTCTAAACCCAGATGTACAGATGTACAGGCTTAAGAGCCCTTTGTGAGTGACTGTTGTTGAGCCACTTTGATGAAAGTTCCAGATTCGATTTAGCCGTCTCTCAGAGGTTAGACAGCAGCTCATTAATGATGGTAGAGCACACATCTAAGTCTAATTAAAGTCCACGACCATTCACAGAATAAGGAGACCCTTTTTAGCACATGGAAGCACCATTTGACAGTGGGGTGGGGGGGTAGTATGATTTAAGGGGGGGTTGGGGTCGTTGGAAGGGTGTCAGAAAACAGATCACCACAGATTCCTCAAATATCTGCTCAAAATCTTATAACATTCACACAAGCTTTTTCCTAAAAGCAGACACACACACACTCCCCCGCACACACACACACACACACACACACACAGGATCTTAAAGGATCTCTTTGTCCTCAGAGCAGGCTGAAGTTCACAGGAAACAGTGGAACGGCCCACAGCCCAAACAGGGGTTGGTCTCTGTCATTAGACAAGCCCAGACACATTACACACAGACAGTGACCTACTCTGTAACGAACATGCTCTCTGACTGTCTTCACTGTACATCCGTCACACCCCGACCTGGACTCGGTGTCTCTGACGGTAATCCTAGCGAATAATCAGAACCACCTGCCCTCCCTCACAGCCGTGACCCCCATACCTCAGATAACCTCCGACCCCATCCCAGTATCGCCCCAAACAGCCCATCTCTCTTTCAGCTACTAAATGTCCCCTCGTCCACCTACGCGTTTTTTTGCGATGAGATTGAACTGGGAGGCACAGAAGGGAGGTTCATTTGGGCTCCGGGCCAAGTAGTTTCACTGCACCTCGGCTTTGCTGCGTCGCTGGTTTAGCTAAACCCACTGGCCAAACCCCCCTCGTCCCCCCTCGTCCCCCTCTTCCCCCCTCGTCCCTGCCACCCTCCAGAACACAGCATCCCAAGAATGTTAATCTGGGCTCCTCTCAGGGAGGGCCGGTCAGCCGGCGCTCCAGAGGTGGCTAGCAGATACGACAGGCTGCCCTCTGGAAGTGTCAGAGGAAGAGTTCACCGATAGGATCTTATTCGGGGGGGGGGGGGGGGGGGGTCGTCGTCACTGATAGCGCGCACGGTTCGTGCGAAAACCTCAAAGGCAGATGTTTGTTTTTTTCCAGCTTCTTGGCGAATCTGCGGCCCCCTCCTTTGTCCGTATCCCACCTCTCGTGTTCATCGGTGTTCCTCTCGACAGCGTACATGTCACACCGTTCCTCTCAGACCTCATCGATCGTTAATCTTAGAAATGATGTCTTTTTCTCCATATTTTCCATATTAACTTCTAAATCAGTTGGTTTGATTCGCCTTGTCGTTGTGCTTCAGATAAGAGCATCTGCTAAATGTAAATCCATCATCGTCAATATTCTTTATTCCACTGAGAAAATCAAGAGAGGGTTAGCCTGAGTTCAGGTTGTCCGGTTTAAGCCTATTTAAGGCCTACGAGACACTTTTAACAGAAGAGTTTCTCTAGTTAAGAGCGTCTGTTAAGTGACTGTATGGAAAATGTAAACGTTTTATTTCTTCTACGCAGTCACGAGTATGATAGGCTCGTATTTGTAGCTCCACCCAGCTCATATCACCCTGTATTTGCTGTCAAAGTGACAGCTCTCGATTGTAGTGGCTCGCATGCAGTAAATCAGTACGCTGTCTTCTGCAAGGCCACATTCATGTGTGTGTGTGTGTATTCATATCCCTCACGTGTGTGTGTACACACACATTTCCCCCCAGTTGACCTGAATACAGAGTCATGCACCCTTCTGCCAAGCTGTGCAGTATGATATAGCCCATGTGCTGTGACATACAGTATCCATACACACGCAGAGCCAGTTCACTATGTATTCACAATTGTGCAGTCTGTCGCATACAAACACACAAACACACACAAACACACAACACCCGATACGCTAGCTGAACATCTCTGTGCTATCGCTGGTCTGGTCAGAAACAGTGACTCTTTCGGAGTTTAAGTCTTGTTCTTCACTGGCCCAAGCAATGGAAACCTGATAGAAGTAGGAAGACAGGAAGAGGGCAAAGTGAGAGAAAGAGAGGAAGAGAGAAAGAAAAGGGGGGGGGGGGACATGTGGCTGAGTGGTCAAGTCAGGCTCGTAGTCACTCGATACCCGGTTCAAACCCTGACTGTGCCAACATGACGTTGTGTCCTTGGGTAAGGCACTTCACCCTACTCTCCTCAGGGGGGGGGGAATGTCTCTGTACTTGCTGTAAGTCTCTCTGGATAAGAGCGTCTGATAAATGACTGAATGTGAATGTAAAAAGATCCACAGTTGCTTCCATCTTTGGCGACTGACTGAAGTGGGTGTGGCGCCCTGCAACAGTGTGAGGATTAGAGCAGAACTGTGGCTGGGCATGAACTAATGCTGCGTAGCTTCAAAGGTTAGCCTCCTGCTGGGAAGGCCTGATTTATTGAGAGCACTGCAAGAACAGCAGCCCCGGAGGTCTGCGAGCAAAACTTGTTCATCAAGTGCAGTCAGTAGACTCCAGGCATGACCTCATACCGGTGAGTTCTGCACTGGGGGTGTGAGATTCAGCAGTCCAGAGTCTGGTAAAAGCCTAAAGTGGTCGTTGAAATCTGAGGAGAGGAAGACGGATTTACATTCCGTTTTCTGTGGGAATCCGTTAGGACGTCTAGACCAGTTCAGCGTGTATTGGAGCGCAGATCGCTGTCTGCAGGAGTCAGACGATACTTGATCCAGGAGTCAAGAGAAGATCCTGACCGTCTAATCTCAACGAGAAACCTGGAAATAGCGCATTCCTTCTGGGTGTCTCCCAAGGAGATCCATCTGACACGTCAACGCCCGTCTATCGCCGCCCACCTTCGCTCTCAGACTGTCTCTCTCGAGGGGGGACTCTTCGTCTCTTTAACTGCGTGGTGACCTCCGCCGTTCGAACAGAACTCAGAAATGATATCATGGCGTCACACAGACTCATCGATCTGTCACTCGTGGTCTGTTGCCAACAGGCGCTTTCCAAGTGGGCACAGCCAAGGGGCACGGGACTGGTTCGATCACTCCGCAAGTCTTTCCTTTCAAAAGTTGGTTTGCGGATCATCTGCTTGTCAATCACAAGAGGCCTAAATGCTTTTTGGAGTGGGAGATCCAGAGAAATGTTTCATATGACATATTTCATTGGTCAGTTACGTGTTCACTTGAAACTAGCTTTGACACATGGCAGACACTATTTACATTACATGTAGTCATTTAGCAGACACTTATCCAGAGAGACTTACAGCAAGTACAAGGACATTCCCCCCTGAGGCAAGTAGGGTGAAGTGCTTTGCCCAAGGACACAACATCATGTTGGCACAACCTGGGTTCAGACCAGGAACCCTCTGATTACTAGCCTGATTCCCTAACCACTCAGCCACCTGATAGCCGGCTTTCTACCTTCCTCCAGTATGTGTGTGTGTGTGTGTTTGTTTGTGTGTGTGTTTATCAGAGCCGCATCTACATGGTTGTGTATTGGAAGACAACATCTCTTGAAAAGAGTATCAGAGAGCAGGCGTTGGCCTCCCCCTCAGCCTCCCCCTCAGCCTCCCCCTCAACCTCCCTCTCAGTCTCCCCCTCAGCCTCCCCCTCAACCTCCCTCTCAGTCTCCCCCTCAGCCTCCCTCTCAGCCTCCCCCTCAGCCTCCCCCTCAGCCTCCCTCTCAGCCTCCCTCTCAGCCTCCCTCTCAGCCTCCCTCTCAGCCTCTCCCTCAGCCTCCCTCTCAGCCTCCCCCTCAGTCTCCCTCTCAGCCTCCCTCTCAGCCTCCCCCTCAGCCTCCCTCTCAGCCTCCCTCTGAGGCATGAATCATTACTGGTAAATCCACACAGTCCTGCAGTGGTAACTGGCAAACAGGAGGGCCGGAAAAAAACAAGATGGAGGAAACAGAGAAGGAAGTATCCTGGAAATGACAAGTCTAATTCTGCCCAGAACTGACTGTCAAATGAAGACTGGCCAACGCAACAGAAAGAAATATTTGTGCAATTTCAGTCCACTTGAGTGTGCTGGAATGACTATTGAGAGAGGAAGAGAAACGAAACGAAAAGAGAGAAGAAAATAATAGGCTAAGTTTCAGGAGGAAACTTCACAGAAACTAGACCAAACAAGGTACAAGAGCAGAAGTCCAGTAGGTGCCTCCATCTGCATCTTTCAGCAACTCTCTGGAATTGACCATCGAAGGTCCTTTTGAAGTGATCATCTTTTTACTTAGATCCCTTCGCTAACTGCTCAGTCTGCTCTTGAACACTCACTTTGAGATGGAAATGTAAAGGAGCTCTCGCTTCTCCCACCAACCAGTCTCCCATCCCCATGGCAGGATGCCAAGTTTTGCCCTCTAGAGAGATGCTGTGAATATCTTAAACGTGAAATTAATAGCGGATGGGGGGTGTGTGTGTGTGGGGGGGTCCTGCCTCTCTGAAATATGCAGATTCACTCGACACACTCTCAATATTTACAGAAGCAGAGGAGACCCCCAGCTGCATGTTTGCTCTAAGATGCTTGCGTTGCGATACGATGAACCAATTAACGCCAAAAAAAAAAGGTGTTGATAATCATTTTGATACGATGTCGACCTTATTTGTCTGTTTTTCTGCACTACAGTGATGTTTTCAGTTCATCACATAAGAAAGAAGCCTTCCCACGACGCGAGGCAGGTGTTTGAATTTGTTCACAGAGTTATTCCTGCTGAGTCACATCGGTTAACCTTGCTGTCGTGAATTAGCAACCTTATTATTATATAGAAACCAAGCTTCCGGTGCCCACTCATGTTCCGGAGCCTTCCTTCACTCAGCTGAACGGAAGTTATGATCACATCCACGTCAGTGTCTGGAAGAGCCGAACTCCCACACACTGACCAGTGAGTCACTCAGCTAAGGTGTGGCGCTAACAGTTATCCTGTGACCAACAATGACATGTTGTTGCTTCTTTGTTCTCACATCACCTCACAATAAATACTAGAAAGTTCTCTCTCTCAGGGTTGACATTTCAACATGAGATTCTTTGTTGGAAAGCAACAGAGCATTCATACCGTGACATTTTACCATTTGAAATGACGTTTATTCAGTTACAAAGTCCCTTCATTGCTAAGGCATTTCATTTAAACAGTCAACGAGAACGGGCAACTCGTTTGGAGATAATGGTTTTAAAATGACGCTCGCATCTTGAGGGAGCAAGTAATCTGAAATCGAATATTCTCTCTTTTTAACTGAAGCATCATTCCAACAAGTAATGAACCCAATTCAATTTCAAACTTTCGGTAGAAAAGTGTGAGAGATCAGATCTCCGATCATTGTGCTCGAGATGGCTTTGAAGTGAAATTTAAACTCTAGTTGCGTCTCTGAAAAGTTCATTTTCAGCTAGCTTCATGTTCCAATATCGTTTTTTCCCCATCAGAAGCCCTCAGTGACAGAGGCCTGAGATTCAGTGAAATACAGCTGAGCAGTGAAGCTCAGCGGTGGAAATCCAAGGTCTCTAACTGAAGTATAAATCTTGAATGCGTAGCTGCGAGTGTGGACTGTTTCAAACACAGCGTCCCCTCTTGTTCCGCTCACTCCGATTGTCACGTCGTGTTAAAATAAGAACCTCAGCTCGGGTCTCCAGGTGTTCCCAAGCAAGCGAGGGCTAAGTATCTAAACCATGATGAATGGTTCTGCTCATATTTCTTATTTTATGGTGCCACAGGATTCCTTCTTTCATTTCATACCTGCCGACACTGAATTTTGTGGAACGCAGTCGCAAAGTCATTCTTTTTACAACTTTGAAGTTTGGATAAAGTATGATAATGCATTGTAAAATGACATGAGTGTATAACATTGATGGATTATGTCTTCTGTTTTGAAGATCATTTGCATTGATTCTGAGTATCTTTAGTCTTACTAATTTCTAGCCACTGAAACCAAATACACTGAGACATATATACCTTGTCGTGTTAAAGTATTAAGCTGTATAAATTGTAAGTAAAATAGATGTTGCAGTTTTCCAGAAAGCCTCAAAATAGAGATTTCCCAAAACGGAAATGAATGACCCAGGGGATATTTCCCAGGGGATATTTCGCTGAAACGCAAAATCAACAACCGACTACGGTTGATTGTCTGAAGTTGGGACGCTCAGATTGTTGATGTCCTGACTCTAAGAGGCTCCTATTCTCCTGGAAAACCAGCCATACCAGGAGGACAAAAAGAGGATTAGCTGCAACAGCACCCCACCCAGTCTGGCCCTTCCATCAGGTCCAGAGCCTTAAATTCAGCACATCCCCAATTACCTTGTCACTCATTCTTCATCCCAGACTTTAGACTCTGTGGCTCCTGCGCCTCCTGCTTCTGTGAAGAAGTGTTCTGGTGTCTTTACCTGGGGTTCCCACTCAGCAGACTGTGGGAAATAAAGGAGGGAATGGGTTCAAGGCAGTGCTTTATCTTGGAGAGAAGAAATAATGTCCCAACGTTGGCAGGAAAGTGAATAACCATGTGAGTTTGAAGGAATCTGATCTGGAGAAGGTTAATGTCTGACCATAACCCAATGAAACCAATGAATCAGCGATACGCTTTTGTAGTTTGATCAAATGTTGCAGTAGGATCATAGCAGCATGGCAATTCTATCTTCAATCACTCAAGATATTGAGGGGTCGATGTTTCAACATTCAACACTTTGTCTTTGATGAGAAGCATAATGGAGGAATTCTTTTCAAACACATAATATATCATATCTTTTCTGTGCCATGATCATACCCCCATGTGTATGATCTTTTCATGACTTTTACGACAAGTTACCATGAGAACAACCTCCATGGTTACGACATCAGCTTGATATGTTTTCTCTAAGTTAGAGGCCAGATTCATTACCAGCCCAGCCAGAGTCATGTGGCTTAGCGGTTAGGTAGTCAGGGTAGTAATCAGTAGGTACCTGGTTTGAACCCTGGCTGTGCCAACATGAAGTTGTGTCCTTGGGCAAGGCACTTCACCCTACTTCCCTCAGGGGGGAATGTCCCTGTACTTACTGTAAATTGCTCAGGATAACAGCGTCTGATAAATAACTAAATGTAAATGTAATTCGCTGCCTCTCTACCTTCAATATCACTGCTGGTAAAGCCAAACTAATACCTGAAGTATATGGAGGGTTATTCAATAAAAATACAAACATTACCCCAAGGTACCCAGTAGTGGTACCCTATTATTCATTTTGAATCCTTTTATTTGATATTAGTCTGGGGTACTGCATTAGCAGTAGCTGTGTGTACAACAGAAGTAAAGAGGAATAGTAAAGACTGTAGATTAAAACCGCTTCCACGTCTGTGATACAAGATGGTTCCAAAGCCTCAAACTCCCTTGTCGAGAGCATTGTGCGTTGGTGCAGGGCGGTTATTATTCTTATGTAACAAGATGTTGTTTTTCCTCTGATCTAGCTAAACAGTACTCTATTATTCATGCAGTTCAACAGAACGAATCTTTCTGTCCTACAAAGTGCAACTTTTGTTATGAAGAAATAGTTACGAAGAAATGGCGGCTTTTTAATAAATGATGGTGTTGTTGGATGAGCCCAGAAGCAGTGGCGGCGGTGGGGCTGACCAGCGCACCTCACGGGTGGTTTCGCGAGTCGTGCCGAGGGCGCAGGGATTGTTTCTGAAAATGCTACTTTCAGGGTAGAAGGGGAGTGAAGGGCGAACGACTGTCCAGTCGCCGGGAGCTTCTGTGGTTTGTCAGTCCCCCCCCCTGTCCCCCCTTCCCCCCTGTCCCCCCCCCCCAGTAGTGACATTCCCACAGGATTTAAATCCTCTCCTTGTCTTCCAGCCAGGCTGAGCCACCTTGCCACAGCGCTCCCCAGCCAGTCGAAACGCTAATATAATTTCTTATTGATTTCTTGTTGACCTCCCATGAAGCAGTCATCATTCTGTTATACACTCCTCACGTCTACTTAATGAAATCAATAACGCCCCCCCCCCCCCGAATAGAGCTCAGCCGGAACTCTACTGGATCTTTGTTCCATCAGTCTGAGAGTAATGTGTTTTTTTGGTGTTTTTTTCGGTGTCTTTGAGATTCTCTCGCCATCTAACCTCTTTCTCTCACGCCTCATATTTCTGATTTTTGAAAGTGCTCGTGCAGAACGCCCTCCATGACCTTCCCGCACCAGGTGTCCAGCTTGGCTGCAGCAGTGACTGGAGACAAACAGGTTTGCGGTTCGATTCCAAGTGAGTTTGTAGGAGATGTGTTTGGGGCTGCGAACGCCAAAGATGGGATGGGATCATCTAGTGTTGGGGCGTGTAGCGTCATGTGGCGCAGTAGGTGAGGGCGCTGGGCTGGTAGTCAGAAGGTCTCCGGTTTGAATCCCGGCTGTGGCAACGTGAGCTTGTGTCCCTGGGCAGAGCACTTGACCACGCTTGACTCAGGAAGAATGACCCTGAATGTAAATGTGGTCACAGTTGAATGTACCACATTTCTTGTCGATCTCCCACTGTGACATTGCTTGTAAAAAGGGCTATACAAATAAATGTTGATTTGATTTGAAATGTTTTGCATCGAGCAAAGCAAAGACAATTACTGGTTTTCTCAGGACATGATTTAGGCAGCTTACACAGCGTCTGATTCCAGAACCTGCAGTACATCTTTGAGAATGTAAACATTGACAGTCAGCTTGGGAAAGGAACAGTATTCATCACCAACGCTGTCAAGTTTGTTATGGCTGCAGAGTTCACAGTATTTGACAGATAGCTTTTTGCTATCCCAAAGAAATATACTGTAAATGTACAGTATGATGATATAATAACCACGTAAAACTATCTAAAGCCACAACCCTGGATAGGGATAAAGGTATCTTCTGGAAACAGACATGACCCAGAGTTCTTGCAACATTTTCACAATAATTAAAGAAGATCCTTCCAATCTTGCATTGTTTAATGACAATAACCTGCTCCTTAACGCCACAAAGACCAAGGAGCTTATCGTGGACTTCAGGAAGGAGAGGGGAGACACGCACGACCCCATTCAAATCAACAGGATGGCCGTTGAGCGTGTCTCCAGCTATAAGTTCCTGGGGATCCACATCTCGGATGACCTGTCCTGGATTACAAACACCTCCGGCCTGATCAAGAAGGCTCACCAGCATCTGTTTTTCTTGAGAACACTGAGGAAACACCACCTGTCCTCAGCTGTCATGGTGAACTTCTACCGCTGTGCGATCGAGTGCATCCTGACAAACTGTGTCACAGTGTGGTACGGGAACTGCACAGTCGCTGAGCGCAAGGCACTGCAGCGGGTGGTGAAAACCGCCCAACGCATCACTGGGACTATTCTTCCGACCATTGAGGACATCCAGAGGAAGCGCTGTGTATGTAGAGCTCACAGCATCCGAAGAGATTCCTCACACCCCGCCCATAAACTGTTTGCCCCCCTGCCCTCCGGCAGGCGCCTCAGGAGTCTCCGGTCTAGAACCAGCAGACTGAGGAACAGCTTCTTCCCCAGAACTGTGTCACTCCTGAACTCCACTACACCCCTGCCCCCCTATATAACCCCTGCCCCCCCATAGAACCCCCGCCACCCTATATTTGCACATTCCTGTTTGTACATTTTGCACCACTTGCATAAGTGAGTTGTTATAGCACTATCTGTCCATTTTGCACATCTGCACATCTGTTACTGCACCACCTGTACATTTTGTTAATTTTGCATCTGCTCATTGCATCATTTGCACTAACTGTACATACATTCAACCCGGTAATTTCTGTTTAATTTCTGTTTAATACTGTAGTATATTGTACTGCCGCACAGCCGCACATTTGTCTATAATCACTTGAATCTGTACATACCCTGTATATTCTGATTATACTGTTCATACTGTGTTTATTCTGAGTATACCCATATTTATTATATTCTGTTGGATTAACTGTTTTGCACTTCTGGTTGGATGCTAACTGTATTTCGTTACCCTGTACTTGTACCTGTGTAATGACAATAAAGTTGAATCTAATCTAATCTTAATGCAGTTTTTTTTAATATATAATTTTTTTACATCAGGGTGTATCATGGTGGTGAAGATGGGATCCAAATAAGTCAGACCAACAACATGAATACAAATATCCGCCTGCATACAACACAGTAACGCTCGCCAGGTCAATAACAAAAGAGAGTGTAATCGTAGCAGCAGACCTCGGCTGTGTGATTACAGAGCGCCGTGTCTTGTTTGGTTTGTTTTCCCTCCCTGGCAGTCTCTCCCCCCTCTGGAGTCTGCGTAGTCCTCCTCCGCTCCGCTCCACGGCCGAGAGGATATTTAGACAACATCGGCGGGAATCGATGACAACACGCTGGTGTGGGAGTGACGGTCAAGGTGACATGCGTGCTTCTGACGCAGTGCCGAGGAGCTGCTGACTGAGTCAATGTTGACAGTTAGGCTTTAACGCCTGTTTGGTTTCAGAGAGACTGGAGAGTCAAATGTAGCGTTGTTGTGTGGAAATTGTGACCTCAAACTCGAGGTAGAAGTTGGGTGAATTCAGGGGAATTCACACGCTGCAAAGACAGACCTGAGCAGGATGACACAGGGGGACGTATTCAGAATCATGATATGTGTTTGTTATCTGATTTCAAACAAGTTTTTTTTCCTGTCGGAGTTGAATGCCATATGGCTGCTTTAGACTCCTCACTGTTCTGAGGTCAAATGTTAAAAGTGTCATTTGATATTTGATGTATTACGTGAACACTGTGCTTAACAGGGAGTCATGCGGTGCAGTCGGTCAGGGAGTTTGGGCGAGTAAATCAGAAAGTACCTGGTTCGATTCCTGGCTGTGTCAATATGACGTTGTGTCAGGGGGAATTTAGCAGACGCTCTTATCCAGAGCGACTTACAGCGAGTACAGAGACATTCCCCCCTGAGGCAAGTAGGGTGAAGTGCCTTGCCCAAGGATGCAATGTCTTGTTGGCACAGCCAGGGTTCGAACAAGGGACCTTTCGACTCGATTACTAGCCCACTCCCTGCTCGCCCACGCCCACCTAACTCAGTTCTCATGAGCCATCCTGGTCGTTCCTTCACCAGGACAATACCCTGATTGTTTTTTCAGATAAGGCTGGGCTTCACCCCCAACCTCCCACCCTCTCCCTCTTTTCCTCTACCCCCACCTCTCCCCCCTCAGGATGATATAAGCTAACCGCCGGGGGACAAAAATACTCTTCTGCCAGCTCATCTTCCCGCGAGGAAACTTATTCGAGACAGATCGCGTTTTTGTTTACGAATGCGAGCGCCAACGTTGATATACGACGTTGCCACCTGCGAAACGAGAGCGCGACGCGGCGCGAGCCTGACGCTTTTAACAGGTTTCAAATGAACAACAGGAGAGAGTCTGCGTGTCTGACAGACGCTGATAACATTGTGTACGTGTTGGTCACAGTCACGCTAGGGGTGAAACATCAACCCATGGAGTTCTGGTGCTTCAGGAAATCGTTGCTCTCACACTGCGGAACTCTCTGGATTTGCACTTGCGTGGAAACGGGTTGGAGAAGGCGAACTGTGGAATGGGGGAAGGAAGAGAGCAGGGAGAGAGGGGAGAGGGGAGAGGGGAGAGAGGGGAGGGGGGGGAGAGAGGGGAGAGGGGAGAGAGGGGAGAGGGGAGAGGGGAGAGAGGGGAGGGGGGGGAGAGAGGGGAGAGAGGGGAGAGGGGAGAGAGGGGAGAGAGGGGAGAGGGGAGAGAGGGGAGGGGAGGAGAGAGGGGAGAGGGGGAGAGAGGGGAGAGAGGGGAGGGGAGGAGAGAGGGGAGAGAGGGGAGAGGGGAGAGAGGGGAGGTGAGAGAGGGGAGAGGGGAGAGAGGGGAGGTGAGAGAGGGGAGAGGGGAGAGAGGGGTAGACAGAGGAGGTGGTGGGACGCTGGAGGGGGGAACGAGAGAGCCAGCATGAAAAATGGAAACTAAAAACAGTGTTGACGGAAAGAAGGAAGAGGAGGATGAGGCGAATGGCTGCACAGCTAATGAGTTCTTCCCTAAGACCCCCAAAAAACCTGCACTTGCACACAGAGCACGTGCACACTGATACCTCACACAGCCCCACGCCAAAAACGAAGAACCTTCACTGTTAAAGAGAAAACCAACACTGTGAACATGCATCGTCAGACGAACATGAACATTTATTCATTTATCAGACGCTCTTATCCAGAGAGACTTACAGCAAGTACAGGGACATTCCCCCCTGAGGAGAGTAGGGTGAAGTGCCTTGCCCCAAAGACACAACATGACTTTGGCACAGCCAGGATTCAAACCGGGTACCTTCTGATTACTAGCCTGGGGATGGACGGACAAACAAACCTCACGTTTTCAGGCAACACACGCACTCGCACCCTTGGGTAAGGAAGAGGACTGCAAGGGATTTAGATTCCCAACCAACCAAAGCAATTAACCACAGTGTGTCTGGAGAGTGGGCAGAGCCAGATACCTCCAGAACACAGAGAGAGAGAGAGAGAGAAGTAGAGGGAAGGGTAGAGATAAAGGGGGGAGGGGAGGGGTGTGGAGCCGAGCCGATCCGTAACAACAGGAGAAGGACAAAGAGAAGCAGATGGAAAGAGAGGGAAGAGGAGCAAGAAGAACAGACAGTTTTTTTCTCGAATCTGAAATCGAATCCACCTCCGTCGTTCAAAAACGCCCCAAAACGGCGAGAGACTGAGCGATGTCCTCCGATCGTACCTCCCGTCGTCGCTTGTCGCTCCCAACAAACTCCACAGAACGGCTCACATTCCTCAAGAAGATCTCTTGGAAATGTGCCGGGTGTCACTCACAGCTGTTTTTGCATCGCGAGCAACACTGCACGGAACATTGACGTTGTATCGAATATCTTAATAACCATCATAAACCATAACTGATATCTCGAGCCCCCCCCCCCCCCCCCCCACCACCTCCTGAACGCTTATGATGGAATAATAACAACCTCTGGATTGGTCGTTAACTCTCGACGCAGAGAACCGCTGCTCGGTTTGAGCTGAAGGCAGGAAGCAGACTTCTCTTCAGGTATGAAGTAAGCAGGATGATGTCATCCACCTGACAGACGAAGAACAGCAAATGTTGATGCACTCAGAGCATGTGGGAAGGACCTGCGTTACACACACACACACACACACACATGGAGGGGAAACACTGCAAATGAAAGTTAGAGAGAGAGAGAGAGAGGGGGGGGGGGGGAGAGGGAAGAGAGAGGGGGGAGAGGGAGAGAAAGAGGAGGGAGAGGGAGCGAAAGAGAGAGAGAGAGAGAGAGAGAGAGAGAGAGAGGGAGAGAGAGAGACAGAGACAGAGAGACAGAGAGAGAGAGAGACAGAGAGAGACAGGGAGAGAGAGAGAGAGAGACAGGGAGAGAGACAGAGACAGAAAGAGAGAGAGAGAGAGAGAGAGAGAGAGGGAGAGAGATTACGTTTGAACCTTCCTCCATGGTTGTGAAGGAACCCATTTAAAAATAGCCTCCATTTAAATGGGCCAGATAGGAGATAAGGACACTCCTCTCTGTGTGTGTGTGTGTGTGTGTGTGTGTGTGTGTGTGTGTGTGTGTGTGTATAATGAGCTTGGGCCCACTTGCTACTATTAACTCAGACACACACACACACTGCAGCTGTGGCAATTAGACATGGCCATGGTTGGATGCACATTAACTCCGGCCAAATCATCAATAGTAAGCAGGTCAAACACGTGTGTGTGTATTTGACGTGCAAGTGCTGAATTAAAAATGAATAATTCCTAAACTTCATCGACCGCCTGGATGGAATAAAAGATTCAAGCACAAAATTAAACAGTATTCAAAGCATTCAAACTGTAGGGAGTCGGGCTAGTAATCAGAAGGTCCCTGGTTCGAACCCCGGCTCTGCCAACATGACGTTGTGTCCTTGGGCAAGGCACTTCACCCTACTTGTCCCAGGGGGGAATGTCCCTGTACTTGCTGTAAGTCTCTCTGGATAAGAGCGTCTGATAAATGTAATGTAAATGTGTGCTTGTTCTATGCAGTGAACAGTGTTACCTGCGTTACACACACACACACACACACACACACACTTGGAGGGGAACACTGCAAATGAAAGTTAGTTCAGAGAGAGAGAGAGAGGAGAGAGACAGAGAGAGAGCAGGGAGAGAGAGAGAGACAGAGAGAGAGAGGGAGAGAGAGGGAGAGAGAGAGAGCGAGAGAGAGAGAGGAGAGACAGAGACAGGGAGAGAGAGAGAGAGAGAGAGAGAGACAGAGAGAGAGAGAGAGACAGAGAGAGACAGAGAGAGACAGGGAGAGAGAGAGACAGAGAGAGAGACAGAGAGAGACAGAGAGAGAGACAGAGAGAGAGAGAGAGAGAGAGAGAGAGAGAGAGAGAGAGACAGAGACAGGGAGAGAGAGAGAGAGAGAGAGAGAGAGAGAGAGAGGAGAGAGAGAGGGTGAGAGAGGAGAGAGAGGGAGAGAGATTACGTTTGAACCTTCCTCCATGGTTGTGAAGGAACCCATTTAAAAATAGCCTCCATTTAAATGGGCCAGATAGGAGATAAGGACAGTCCTCTGTGTGTGTGTGTGAGTGAGTGTGTGTGTGTGTGTGTATAATGAGCTTGGGCCCACTTGCTACTATTAACTCAGACACACACACACACTGCAGCTGTGGTAATTAGACATGGCCATGGTTGGATGCACATTAACTCCGGCCAAATCATCAATAGTAAGCAGGTCAAACACGTGTGTGTGTATTTGACGTGCAAGTGCTGGATTAAAAATGAATAATTCCTAAACTTCATCGACCGCCTGGATGGAATAAAAGATTCAAGCACAAAATGAAACAGTATTCAAAGCATTCAAACTGTAGGGAGTCTGGCTAGTAATCAGAAGGTCCCTGGTTCGAACCCCGGCTGTGCCAACATGACGTTGTGTTCTTGGTCAAGGCACTTCACCCTACTTGCCTCAGGGGGAATGTCCCTGTACTTGCTGTAAGTCTCTCTGGATAAGAGCATCTGGTAAATGTAATGTAAATGTGTGCTTGTTCTATGCAGTGAACAGTGTTGTGTGGATTGAGTGGGGGGGGGTGATATTTGAAGGGGTTATGGGATTTGCTCTCCCCCGTTCCTCATCCATATGCTGATCTTCTTCACCTCGGTCCTGTGTGCAGCACACACTCTAAACGACTGCAGACTAGGTTTGCCTTCAGCTCTGCAGCCTCGACACACTGCTGCAGTTCCATGAGTCCAGGCCCAGGTCAGGGAAGGCATCAGCAGTTCACATTCTCATTCAAGGCAGCCGTGTTCAACAAAGACTCCTCTCTCTCTGGAAAGTGGCTTTCCTCTGCTGCTTGTTTGACTGTTGCCTGAGTGAGGTGTGGTTCATAACACAGCAGACGACCCCCCCAAACACAGCAAGTCAGATGATTCAACATGAAGAGAAAACAGTTCATGAACAACCCTGTACTAGGGCTTTGTGAAAGCCCCCCCCCCCTTCCTTCCCCCTACATACACACTCATCAACCCCCCCCCCCCCCCCCCCCCCCCCCCCCCCCCCCCCCCGTTACGTCTGGCCGTCACTTACCAGCCAGCGCTGACTCGAGTTGTTTTGACAGACCAATGATTATCCTGCGCTCTCATGACAAACACCCTCTCCTGCCTCGGATCTCGCCTCCTCCCCCCTCCTCCTCCCCCTCCTCCTCCTTCCCCCCTTCCTACACTTACTCTTCCCCCTCCTCCTCCTCCTCCTCCTTCCCCCCTCCTTCCCCCCTTCCTACACTTACTCCTCCTCCCCCCCTCCTCCTCCCCCTCCTCCTCCTTCCCCCCTTCCTACACTTACTCTTCCCCCTCCTCCTCCTCCTCCTCCTTCCCCCCTCCTTCCCCCCTTCCTACACTTACTCCTCCTCCCCCCCCTCCTCCTTCCCCTCCTCCTTCCCCTCCTCCTCCCCCACCTCCTCCCCCACCCCCCCTTCCCCCTCTTCCTACACTTACTCCTCCTCCTTCCCCTCCCCCACCTCCTCCTCTCGGCATTGACACGCCTTTCAAATCCAGCGGAGCTCCGTCCTCCCCCCGCCTGCTGGATTGACGGGCCTCTCCCTCTCCGCTTCTCCTCCAGATGCGTCACCTCCTTCGTCTTCCAGGACGACCGGAGCTAGGAGTCCTCCAGCTGCAGTCTGTCCTCTCCCATCAGTGATGCACGCTCCCATGGCTCAGGGTTCAAGTAGGACGCAGGCAGTAAGACGCTGTTTTTCGAAAGCGCCCTCGACCTGAAAAGCTGCTCCCTGTTACTGTACGCAAACTCCCAAGACAGAAAAAGAACGAGGTCAGTCAGTCACAGCCTTCCATGCCCATGGGTATGAGATAACATTTCAAGAGTTCGTCAGCTGACATGTGAACGATGTGCTTTGAATCGAGAACACAGGTTCGATTCGGCTGCCGTATTCGGTCAACAGGGCCATTGTACCTAACCAGCAGCAACACATCGCATGCCTGCTCTTTGTATTTGATATGTTTTCAACTGCTAAGACTGCACGATTAGAGTGTGTGTGTGTGTGTGTGTGTGGGGGGGGGGGCGAGACGGTTGGGTGAAATGGGAGAATTACTGACAAGCCACGGAGGGGGACTGGATATCTGGGACGGTGGTGTTGGAGCTCCCCCTTTAGGTCACATGTTGACAAACGGAAGAGGAGGAAGGCAGGAGAACCAGGAGTTTTTACCAGCCGTCGACAGCTAGCGTTCATGAATCAGGTGCCACATCAAACGAATACATACACGCAAAGGAAGAGGTGAGGAAGAGGCTGAAAATAAAAGGAAACCTGACATCTGCTGTCAAGAAAGATTTGATCTGTTTACATTCAGTCATCTATCAGACGCTCTTATCCAGAGTGACTTACAGTAAGTACAGGGACATTCCTCCTGAGGCAAGTAGGGTGAAGTGCCTTGCCCAAGGACACTACGTCATGTTGGCATGGCTGGGATTTGAACCAGGGACCTTTTGATTACTAAGCCAACACTCTATCTGTCAGATGGGGACAGATTGAGCCCCGGCTGTGGCTATATGGCTATATGTTGGTCAAGACACTTCACCCTACTTGCCTCAGGGAGAATGTCCCTGTACTTACTGTAAGTCGCTTTGGATAAAAGCGTCTGCTAAATGAATAAATGTAAATGTAATTCTGTCTGCACCACATGACTCCCTATCGCAGTGTGGTGAAGGCTGCTGTGGTTTCCAAAGCTGGCGTACGACGCACAGAGAAATATTAGAGGCTGTTTAATGCTGCTTAGGGCTCCATCGATTACATCTCAGTAACGCTAATCTATCAGCCCAGCGCCTTGAATTAGGAAGTCTGTGCTTTACTCCGAGAAACACCGGGAAAAGGGGGCCTGAAACGATGATGCCGGGAAAAAAAGGAGATATAGATGATGATCGTCCAACTCAGTCATTACCTCTGGATGATTTATTAAGATAAATACATTCATACATGTTATTATTAGTACTTGGTTTCCTACAAACTGACTCTTTGACAGAAGTTGACAAACAAAGGATGTCGTACTCCTCCAAATGTAACAATGAAGATGAGAACGAACAAAAGAACCCTGGACAAAGTCTCCTGCAGAGAAAGAGGAATTCGACCCACACGTCGGATGTTGGGCTTCCAAGCGTTGATCTTTTTCTTCTTCTCCAGACAGCTTGAATGGCGCTCCAAGCCGGAGTCCTTGGGTTCTCGTTTCCAACAATTCGGGTCAAAAGGTTAAACAGGTTACCGTTTCAGCTCCCCCCCCCCCCCTCTCCTCCCAACCTTTTAGGAGAAGGATGAAGGGTTCAAGGCATTGTGCTTGCCTCATCATCTTGATGAAAAAAAAAAGTTTGAGACCCCTGGGGACTG
Source organism: Neosalanx taihuensis (assembly GCA_030340665.1). Taxonomy (NCBI): domain Eukaryota; kingdom Metazoa; phylum Chordata; class Actinopteri; order Osmeriformes; family Salangidae; genus Neosalanx; species Neosalanx taihuensis. Next base: position 1,073,731 of record CM059312.1, read on the forward strand.
CTTGTATCTAACGGCTCATGTTACACACTCAGGAGATAATTCTTTCCAGCCCAGTAAGATATGAGCTTCATCCACAGAATCAAAAAACAGCAAAAACTAGCTGTATGAAGCATTTTGGACCTGACTACGGTACACGGATTAGGCTGAGCAAGCATCTCTCTTCGCTCAAGCGCATATCCCGATGACTCGGGCGCAAAAATCGCACGTCTTCGTTAGCGGGATCTTAACGTCAACGTGAGCGAGAGACTTCGGAAAAAAAAGAACGGTCGGTCGTTCGCTTCGCGCTCGAACGTGCTGACCTGCGTCGCTCGCAGAACGAGGCCTTCAGTCTACCTAGCTTAGCAGATGCTCAACACACATCCAGACAAGCTGACCCCGCTGAGTGTAACCCACCATGTTCGTATTGATTCAACCGCATACACCTCCTGCCACAAAGGACCACAAGCCTTACTGTTATTGCTCGAGATCCCTATTCTAGTGTTCAAGAGAAGCGGACATGGAAAGAGTCGAGTTGGACACCACAGGAGGACCGACCGAGAGCCCAGAGCGAGGAGTGGAAGTGTGGGGGGGGGGGGGAGAAGACAAATGAGAATGCAGGAAGAACAGACCTCGGCAGTCGAGCTTCGAGAGAAATCCCGCCACGCTGGATGGCCTTCTGGAAGATGGACGAATCAGACCTGACATCTCAACATGCAAATGAGAAACTGTTGTTGGGTTCCCAGAGGTTCCCAGAAGAGCAGTGATCCAGGTGATCCAGCAGTGATCCAGGCAGTTACAGAGTACATTACCATGGGGAAGAAACCGCTGACCAAAAAATGTTGCGGAGAAGTTTGCACTGTTTTTTGCGTATCTGAAGGAGTATGAGGTTTACGGTGCTGTACTCTAGCTTGTTTCTAGAAGCTCCCTTAAATCGGCCGACTGATCAACTGAGCAGAAGAGGATCCGATGCCTTGTCTCTGAACAGGAACTTAGACAGGAAGTGACTCACCCTGAGTGATAGCAATGGCTAACGGGAAGCCCTGAACCGCTGAGCTCTCTCAACGTCACCCTGAACCTTACGCTCGGAGACCCCGTTATGTGCCGGATACAAACCCACAAACACACAATAGTTGTCTCATCGATTCTGTTCTGTATAAACCTGTTAGACGTCATCAGAAAACACTGAAACGGGGAAACTGCTATCATGAATCAGAGATCCAGCAGCTTCCATGATTCTATTAACCAGAGTATCTGTGGTAGCTCAGAACAGATTGAAGTGACTGGTCCTTTGTGCCTCTCAGGAGTCTTGGGCTTCTCAGATAAACACGCTAGCCTGCCTGCCTGGCCACACAGAGCATCTCTCTTATTAAGAGCAGCTTTACCCTCGGGCCTCAACACAGACTGGCTCAATGTCCGACATCAGGAGGAACAGCTAGCGTTAGCAGTGGAAAAAGGGCTAGCTCGCTATCCTGAGGCTGTCCCATTCCCCCTCTGCTGACCGAAGGTGCTGTCTCTGAAGTGTTCACTATCTCTGAAGTGTTCACTTAGCAAAACCAAAGAGCACAAAATAGAGAGGGGGGGGAGGGGGGGGGGGAATAAGCCTGATAAGGAATTGGCTGCCTTAGTGAGGGTGACTAGAATTTATATGTAAGATAATTAAAATATTCACCTTCAAGCATTGTGTGGTTAGAATCATCAACTTTATCGATAGCCTTAAAGTATTCTGCCAACTTCAGAATATTCAAATGAACTTTTCCCCGGGTGGAACTTTCATAGAATGCAAATTCCCTTGTGACACTTTTCCTTGAATGTAAAGGCCCCGCATTCTCCTAAACCTCTCTATTTTATGATGTGCAGTCTTCATCAACTTTTTCAATTATGGTTAGATTAATCCAGTAATCGTTTTACTGGATCTTAATTAATTTGGCAATTTAGTTTCTTTTTATCGTGCTCTGAGGATCTGGCTTAAGGGAAGTGTGGGTGTTCCCTGTGGAAAGTATTCCTGCATCTTAACATTCCTTCAGTGTTAACAGACCATTCTAAACACAAAACTATGCAATAGCACTATGATACACCACAACGTTTACTACACTAAGCAAACATTTCTGTTAGAAGTTGTGGCCCATTTTATATTCGTTTTCGGTTGCAGGTTAAATGTTCCACTCCTCGTTACACGCTAAATGTACTATCGTTCACTTTCCACCCCCCCTCAAAGATTTTTTAATGCTTTGATGACTCGCAACAGGATATAACTACCCACATTTCATTGGGTATTAAACACTATGGGAGATTTGGTCAGGGGAGTTTGAGAAGTGAGAACCCAGTGTCTGTCTAAACAGACCTCAGCATGTGGTCCTTCCACAAGACAACAGCCCAGATCTCTGTGTTCCTGAGCAGCAGCCACTTGCCTTTTCTTGTGGCGTCTTGGAGAACATAACTCTTCCCAGATGCTTCTCCAGAGAAACAGAACGACTTGAGCAGGAGACGGGGGCGAGAGACAGAAACCCAGCGAGGGAGAGAGGGAGGATGAGTTCACTCTTCATTCGTGTTGGCGATAAATAAAGAACACATGCTGGTCCTCTGATTCCCTCCGTCCGCACGTCTATAAATCAGACCGGTCCATGTGTGGGGATGTGTGGGGATGTGTCCTTAGAGGAGGGGAGGACATGGAAAGAGCAGCGTCCTCTGCAGATGAGCACAACATTACATTCACATGTATTCATTCAGCAGACGCTCTTATCCCCCCCTGAGGCAAGTAGGGTGAAGTGCCTTGTGCCTTACCCAAGGACACAACGTCATGTCGGCACAGCCAGGATTCGAACCAGGAATCTTCTGATTACTGGGCCAACTCCCTAACCGCTCAGCCACCCTGACTCCCTGCATGCACCATCCGTATGAGGCTTCCATCTCTTATGAGAAGGATCTTGTAGTCTCTCCACGTGTGTTTCCACTTTATGTGGTGCAGTCAGTTAGGGTGTCAAGTTAATAATCAGAAGGTTCCTGGATCGAGCCCCGGCAGTGTCAACATGACGTTGTGTCCTTGGGCAAGGCACTTCACCCTACTTCCCTCAGGGGGGAATGTCCCTGTACTTGCTGTAAGTCTCTCTGGATAAGAGAGTCTGATAAATGACTGAATGTAAATGTGTTTCTCACCAAATCAACTCCTTGGCACCATGGTGTGTTTCCTTCCTGCACCGCCCAGAGTCTGAGCAGCCATGTTTACAGCCGGCCGTCAGACATCAACATCCAGACGCATTCTGTAGATGACGTGCGCGCAAAACGGAAGGGCTTTGAACTGAAAGTTTCCCAAGCCCCTTTTAGATTTGAGGTTGCTGCGAGGGTCCATCCGTCAGAGGCCGAGGAGAGGTTGAAGGGTCTTTTCGAGGAGGAGGAGAAGCGATGTGGGGAAGAGAAGCGATCTTGTCAGGGTGAGACTTGACACTGTCCAGGCGACACCAGCGGAGGGAAAAGACCTCAGGCCCCAAACGCACTGCAGAACCCAAGGGATTCACTTTTATATGTAGTCATTTATCAGATGCTCTTATTTAGAGCAACTTACAGTAAGTACAGGGACATTCCCCCCTGAGGCAAGTAGGGTGAAGTGCCTTGCCCAAGGACACAACGTCATGTTGACACAGCCAGGGTTCGAACTCGCAATCTTCTGATTACTAACCCGACTGCACTACGTGACCAGACTTGATCTTCAAGGTCCTCGCTGAAAGGAAGGGTGAGCTCTGATGGAATGAACAGTACACAGCTGAACTAGGACGATGTTTCACCCTCTTTATCACTTTCTAGCTCTTTCTCTCTCACGCTGTATCTCTCCTTTCCTCTCTCTCCCCCCCCCCCCCCCCCCCCCACACACACACAAGTTCTCTATCCCTGTCTGTTACACACACGGACAAATCCAAACACAAACCTGCACACACTCCAAACTTATTTCTCACCTTATTTCTCACATCAGTTCTCAGGCAGATTGTTATCAGTTGGGCTTCGTTTGTGTCTGCAGGACATGGAAGGAAGTAGAAGATGAGTCAATTGGGAGAGACAAAACTGACCAGGAGAGAAGTCCAGTATTATGACAAGAAGCTTTCCGGGGGTTTGTCTACGGTGTGAGAGTTCATTGACATTTTAATAACAGCTGGGGATAGGAGCATCTTAGACATTGTCAATCATCTCCCACACTAAAACCTTGCAGTATAGGGAGACAGCAGAAGGTGTGTTCTGTCGAGGGAGGTGTGTGTGTGTGTGTGTGTGTTTGCGTGTGTCTTCCTTCCTCTCACGAAACATGCAGGCTCCTCTGCCACACCTTGACTAGGAACTAAAGGCCACCCTGCAGATGTTTTTCATTCCACAGTGTTTGCCAAAAGCAACAAGACAGAGAGAGAGAGAGAGAGAGAGAGAGAGAGAGAGAGAGAGACAAGGTTGATGAAGAGAGAGAGAGAGAATGAAAGAGAGAAAATGAGAGAGAATGAGAGAGAGAGCCGTTAGGGATTAATAATGCACATGTTCTCACAAGTTCTAACCCCGCGAGGTGTTGTTCAAAAGGAGAATTGCATTCTGGGAACACAATGCGTATGTGTGGGATGGAACTTACCTCAAACAAAGAACGGATTTAAAGAAAACCAGTCGCTAATACATGTAAACATGCTGCTTGGTACATTTGCAAAACAATACTTTCGGTTTATTTGTGGATTTCTACAGCAATTCTGTTTGTTGACATGCGTATTAACAAGATACTTGTGTCATGCCTTGTAAAAGCACTCAGTGATACCTATGTGGTCTTGGAATGTACGATAATGAGTCATTTCTTATGTGTGACCTTTACACTTGCATTTATCAGACACTCTTATCCAGATCGACTTACAGCAAGTACAGGGACATTCCGCCCTGAGGCAAGTAGGGTGAAGTGCCTTGCCCAAGGACACAACGTCATGTTGGAACAGTCAGGATTTAAACTTGCAATCTTCTTCTCACTAGCCCAATTCACGAACTCCCTTTACCTTCAAATGTGTGACTCTATTGACACACGGCTGAAGGGTTATATTGCTAAGAGAAAGGAAGGTTGTCGCATGAAAAATGTTGGCAGGTGCATCGTGGGAAACTTTGAACACGCTGGCCCATTCGAAAAGAAAAGAAACATTGATATTTTGTTCTGTGATAGAGGTCAGCCTCTCTGTATCTGGGGCAAATAGTCCCCAGCGATGGCTGAAACAGGACAGTACCCATCTGCTAGCTTAATGAATTAAAAGAGCAATTTAGGCCTCTTTGTCTCCCAGAAGACTTGATTACTTCTCTCTAACAAGCACCCTGATGAACTCCAAGGGTTTCCACAGTGTGTTTTTTCATGAAACACTGCTAAGTAAGCTTATTATCATTGACTCGAATCGAACTGTTAGATGCCAGGGGAAGCGATTATATTCAAATGTCTTGTTGCTGCTCTGCCTGAATATAGTGTTATCCTACACATTGACCAAGTCAAACGCATGACAAGACATGAGCAGGAGTATGGAAACCGGTAAGATCTGTTCCTTCCAGATGATATCATTCTGGCTCCAGCATATTTTAGTTGTGTCACATCCTGTTTAAACACATCGAAACATGGCTGAGAAGAGAGCTGTGAAACGACCTTTGTTAGAATGACAGAAGACGAGAGTCGTTAAGTGACTCGTCAGTGTTCAGGCTGACGATGATCATGTGAAGTATGTCTCTTAATTTGTACATTACAGCATTTCCAATAAAGTCTGGATTAGCCACAGGGCTAAAGCACGTAAACAAGACAAAACAACGACAAAACATTCCTGCGTTAACACAACTAAGCAAGACCTTGTTGTAAGCTCAACCACGGATGAGAACAAAAAAGAATCGCAATTAACCCTGTCAGAATCTGTGCGGTTTGTTTACTTTGTCCAAGTCAATCATGATGACACGGATGTCAGAGGAAGCTTAGTGGCTGTCAGAGTCAGCGCAGGTGGGGACAGGCCAGGTGTGACAGGCTGGCAGACTCATCTGAACGCCTGCCGTATTGTAGCCTGAGGTAGCGTTAGATTTACAGAGCAGGCGAAGGTATTGACATGTTCCTCCCTCAGGCAGATTCTGTCTCACCTGCCTCGATCGACCCGTGATGGCGCTCACCTCGACACCCCGCTCTCCGAGGTGGAGGTTTGGAGGAACGCTGAGGTCTTAGGGTGAGACGAAATCTGGAATCTGGAGAGTTCAGCGTACATTTACATGTATTCATTCAGCAGACGTTTTTATCCAGAGCGACTTCCAAGAGAGAGCTCTACAAAAGAGCATCGGTCACTGATCATAGCAACGAGACAAACATCGACTACCTGCCACAAACACCGCAGGTAGTCAGATTATGGAGCATAACACTGTGGAAAACCAAACAAGTGCCAAAGGGAAGAACCACAAGATCATTCAGTTACGCAACATGAACCTCAAAAAAGTGCAAGAGTGTAGGAAAGCAAGCAACAATAGTATAACTCACAGCTAACTTCTGTAAGGAGAGGCCAAGAGATTAGGAAGGCACTCGGCTCCATGTGGGACTTCTATACACAATCCCACGGTTTGTTCATGTTCTTATTGAGTTATTCAGTACACTTCCAAGAAAAGAAAAAAGAAAATACAAGAAAAAGTCATCTCCCTTGCCAGATTGCTTTTGGGCCACCCCTACCCTTTAACCTCTTCTCTGTCCATTTCTGTACGTCTTCATCAGATCTGGTTTGTGTCAAGTGTGTCTTTGACGGAGAGCAGGGGAGGAGAGCGGACCAATATTTTGCTCCATGAGACTTTTTTATCAATGATTTGTTTAATCCAAAATCTTCTGCTTGCGCTGCACTGCCCTGACAGTGGACAGTACCAGACTCCCCCATCTCTCCCATGGCAGTTGGCCAATTGCCTCCAAAGATTCGCAGGAATGCCATTAGAAGCAAGGGAAGGTTCACAAGTAGACACAAATGGACACAAATGTAGAATTGCAAAGCAGTGTGTCATAATGGTGAAATATTCAGGGTGTGTGATCGTTGAATAAAACAGGGGTGTCGAACCCTGGTCCTCAGGGGCTGCTGTCCTGAAGGTTCTAGATCAGGGGTCTCAAATCCTGGTTCTCGACGGCCACTGTCCTGAAGGTTTTAGATGTTTCCCTGCTCCGGCACACCTGATTCTAATGAAGTGTCGTTATCAAGCTCTGTGGAGGTGTGTTGGAGCAGGGAAACATCTAAAACTGCCAGGACAGCGGCCCTCGAGGACCAGAATTGGGGACCCCTGTGCTAAATGACTAAATGTAAAAGATGGAAGCTCCGTGCTGGGTTGTCTCTCTGTGGAGGCGGTCTACATTCGCGTGTCGTCTAACTGAACACTTCCATGTCGCTCTTCAAGGCCCTTGAAAGACTTGGGTAGTGTAGCTGCGGACTTGTAATGAACCGTGATAGGGAGCACGATGGGATTTCTTTTGATGATGGAGGCATCTTTGTATCGATCGCGTGTCTTTAATAGAGGAGCGCCCCCTGTTGAGCTGGGAAGCGACCTCCGATGCATGAATTCACTATCATGATCAAACACAAGAACCTGGCCTTTTGATGCGACAGATCTCATTTGTTCTTCAAAGGCAAACTCAGACGCTATCTGTCTCCTCTCTTCCTCGTAGCCGCGTTGAAGGTCACCGGGTAACAATATTGGCGGGGCTTTGAAAATGCAAGCTAATAAATCACGCAGCCCTCTGCCAATGGAACTCAATTAAACGTTATTAGCCTCTGCAAATGAGGGAAATCTGATATCCTTGCGACAGGAAAAACCTGCCCATATTCTAATTAAAATGATTACAATTAATAGGCTAATGCGCTGCACTCGAGACTCACAATGACCACACAATTAACTTAGACTTTTTTGTTTTCAACCTGTGGTTAATTGCTGAATGAATGGAGCAAACCCAATGATGATCAAACACAGGAATGGAAATGAATATTGTTGACGCACTGTGTTCTGTTTAACAAACCTATTATTGGTCGATTAGATGAGAATGCTACGGTAGACAGGCCAAAACCTACAAACATAGCTGTCTGGTTTCCCTGACAAATTAACAGTATTATCTGCACAGTCTATGAGTCAGGTGGCTAAGCGGTTAGGGAATCAGGCTAGTAGTCGGAAGGTTGCCGGTTCGAATCATGGTTTTGCCAGACGACGTTGTGTCCTTGGGCAAGGCACTTCACCCTGCTTGGCTCAGGGAGGTAATGTCCCTGTACTTACTGTGATTTGTTTTGATAAATGACTAAAATGTAAATGCTTTAACATTAGACTGGACTTACTGATTTACTCCAAAACATACCGGAAGGAGATTAAAGCAGCGAAGAACACCAATAGATGAATTCATTATTTGATCGTGAACTACAGAAAGAATTCCCTTTTACGCAAGTGGCATTATTGAAGGGGAGGTGTTTGTCGACAGTCATCCAAACAAAAATGTAAATCAGTTTGACTTTGTGTCTTTATCCGGAGACCCCGTGGTCGACTGTTAGCAAACAAACCTCTCAGCGATCTGCAGGAGACACGCTAGCTCTGAGTAATCTGGACGCTGACCTGGCTCGTACGGCTCGGCTAGATAAAGGAGATTATCTGCTCAGCGGTGAGTTGGGTCGAGGCCACAGCACTTGTGTGCGATTGTGTACGTGTGCGCGCCGGCCTCTGTGCGAGTGAGGCTCGGAAGTTATGTGACTACGCCTACCAACAAGGATGAAGGATTAGGAGGATTTTCCAAGTGGGATTGTCAGCAGGGGTTTGGAGGGAATAC
>CM059312.1:1085000-1127500 GCA_030340665.1 Neosalanx taihuensis
CACTGTTGGATAAACAAAATGTCCGCACTGCTGCGCCGACCATTAAATGTAGTATTGTTACAATTATTAAATAGTTTCTCCAGGACTAGACTTTAGGTTTATCGCACAGAAACAGGAGATCAATGTTAATCAAATGCACGCTATGCGGTGTCTTAGAATGAGTACACATACAGTAGAAACACTTGACTTTTCTTTATTGAAGTATCTAAATGAGATATTAGATCATTATATAATTATGGAGTCATGTAGCGTAGTTGGTTAGGGAGTTATAATCAGAAGGTACCCAGTTCAAAGCCTGGCAGTGCCAACATTATGCTGTGTCCTTGGGCAAGGCACTTCACCCTACTTGCCTCAGGTGGAATGACCCTGTACTTACTGTAAGTCTCTCTGGATAAGAGTTTCTGCCAAATTACTAAATGTAAATGTATGATTAATATATCTGTATAAGATATTCCGGATATACAAATCTGAAGTAGGCCTATAGGGTTTTCATAAAGAAATATATTTGCTATGGATGACTAGACTTTCATCATGAATGCAATTACAGTTATTAGCACGGCAACATAGAAAGATTAAAACCCATTGTTCATTCAATAAGATATGGAGCCCATTCAAGGCTGTATTGTGACTGGTGGTCCTGTGCTCTGCGTACGGCTCCATGTCCCTCTGCAGGTATAACTGCCTCAGACATCTGTTACATCATGCGTATGACTGCATTAAGTAGACCTCGGATAGAGGAGCTCTCAGCAAGTGTGACTTCTTTGTTTCGGAGATTGTAAGCTCAGCGACCTGAATCGAAAGGTCTTGGCTTGAAGAGCGGGAACATATCTCTTCTCTGGAGACACGGTGACTCAAATAAAATGCAGGAAAACAGCAAACCAATCACATGGGCGCATTACTAAAATATAAAACGTAAAAAATATATTTAAAAGGCTATATTTATGACGTCTGAAACATAAAAACATTCAAGCGAATCAAGCAGGTGTGAATTATGTTTGACGTCTTGTAAATATATCCCAGATGGTGAGATAGTGGCATCATACTGATGGATTGTTGGGTGAAGAATAATAAAAAAAAAGAGTGATCAACAGGAAAGTGAGAAATGAAGTTATGTTGAATTCATGCGTGCGATTCTGATCAAGAAAAGCCTGCTTTCATCGCAGTACTTCAGGGTGAGTAGGCTGCTTTGGACTACAATTGCTAAACTATGGGGTTTGGACTTAAGGGGTGAAACCGGTTATTTGCTTAATTCTCAGATCCGCAACAGCAAGCCACTGGCTCGCAGGCACGCTATTAGATGCACTCTCTCTCTCTCTCTCTCCGTCCTCAAACAGCCGTATACGTATTGGCTTTTTTCACGGGGCCCTTTGCAGATTTAATAACAGGGGTGTCTAACCCAAGAGAAGATAGTGTTTCCTCGTCCCTGTGTGCTGGTGCTCAGGGTGAAGAGGACTCGATTTATCAACCGCTTTGACTAAACCCTGCGGAGAGAAGAAGAAGGCCTGGCCAATCGAGCTCTTTCAAAGGGCTGAATTGCTACTTAGACCGCGGCGAGCGAGGAGAAAGGAGAGGGGAAAAAAAGAACAAGAATGGAGGCGAAAGGAGTGTGATTTAACGGTCTAATATGGCTTTTATTGCTGCTGGTTGTTCTAGAGTTTCCTAATTTCCACCTAATGGACTTGTCACCCATCACAGTTATATGTTGCATACCTATTCTTATCAGATTTGAAGAGGCGAATTTGAGCATGACCCATTAAAAGATGATATGTGGTGAGCACAGTTTTCTTTTTCAATCTGAAAGATTGAAATATTTCCTTTTTGGTGCAAAATACCACCTATGGCAGGCAACACATTAAGATAGACTTCCTTTGATAGTTGTTGTGTAATATTGCAAAAGGATTCTTTTGTAGAAATGAGCAACCTTCGTGTTACCCTTGGCTGAGGTAATCTGATTGTGTAAATTGAGTGTGATCGCGAGAATTAATCTGATATGATCTACCTCTTATTCCAGGGAAGATGGGAGGGAGGGGGGGGGGTGGGGGGTGGGGGGGGTTCCACACAAGATAAGCATTCAAGAGAAGATATGTTCCACTTTACAAGCATGATTTATGGGAAGAACCTCACAATTTCATTAACTTCCTCCACATACACACACACACACACACACACACACACACAGAGGCCAAGACATTAGTTTGACCTATTCGGACATTGTTTGGAAACCAGGCTGTACATCGGCAGGTTCCAGATCGTCTTTAACCCTTGTAGAATGAATTGGAACCAGAAAGTTCCGGAGTGTGAGAAACCTGTCTCTCAAAAGATGCAAACCAAGATGGATGGTGTCTCTTAGGCCCTTTGGCCTCGAGGTCGCCCGCTCATCACTCACAGAAGAGTGGTTGAGGACACCGCAGAGAACAATTCTGACCACAGGCCAGGCTATCACGCTGAGATAAGAAATCTAAAGTAGACGCTGGGGAGGTGGACTGGTTTGAGGCGCTTTTTCCTTTAACTTCATTCAGAGTAATAACACCTTGGAACGCTTTGAGAAGCCTTTGATCCTTCCGACCAAAATTTAACCTCAGAGGTCTTTGCTGTGTTACAAAAAAAAAGATATGGACAGCAGTTTTGTTTTGCGGTTCGATTGAGGCATAATTGCTGTAGTTCGTGAAAGTGCAACTTGAAGTTGTTCCGACTACAGTAATCCCTCGCTATATCACGGTTCACTTTTCACGGTTTCGCTACTTCACATTTTTTTTAAATCGTGCATTGTGTTCTGCATTCTGATTGGCTGAACAGTCTCTCTGCTTCTTCTCTACCTGTGCGTCAATAACGTTGCGTTTTACTGTAATACTGTATGCACTGTACACCTGCAAAACAGCCAAATAAAATACACGTAAATGTCTCTTGTACAAGCAAATTCTCTTAACCAATAATGTCAACAAAACATTCTGCACCGACAAAGGCACCTGCGGTCGGACCCAAAAGGCAGAGGACGATGTTAACAGTCGCAGAAAAAGTTCAACTTCTGGACATGCTGAAAGAGGGTAAAAGCTGTGCTGCTGTAGGTCGGCATTACGGAATGCATGAATCTTTAATTTAATTGTACAGTATAATAATTGTAAAAAAAAAAAAGGTTTCTACTTCGCGGATTTCACTTATCACGGGTGCTTTTTGGAACGTAACCCCCGTGAAAAACGAGGGATTACTGTACCACAAAATGGTAAAAAAAAAAAAACTTTGTATATCGGGACAATTTACTTGGTTGTCGTCAAACAGCCTTGACATTGTGGTACGGTTTGATGATGGTGTCTAGTCTGCTCTCTGTCATAATCTGTTGCAGAACTGAACATGTCAAGCACCAACAGCTCACTCCTGAAGACAGAACCTAAATCAACATAGTTACCACTTCATTACACCAGACTCCTGGAGTGAGGCGATGCGCTGGAGGAGATGAGGTCATGAGGAGGGCGTGTTAACGTGGCCGCTCCCAGTCTGCCTCTCGCTGTGCTTCGCTTCCTGTTGTGAGGTGGCTGGGTTAGATTACGAATCCGTGTTAAACGAGCAGATAAAACAACAGCAGGATCATCAACAAGTAGCGGAAGCCTGATCTGGGGTAACGGTATCTGACGCACAGTACCGGCTGTGCCGAGCGTGTTCGAGTTTTGGGTCTCCGCCATCTTTATCTCTCGCTCACTCTCTGTCTTTATCTCTCACTCACACGCTCTCCCTCTCTCTCACTTGCTCTCCCTCTTTCTCTCTCTCTGTCTGTACCTCTTCCCCACTGTCATTCTCTCTCTCTCTCTCTCTCTCTCCCTCCCTCTCTCTCTCTCTCTCTCTCCCTCCCTCTCTCTCTCTCTCTCTCTCTCTCTCTCTCTGTCTGTACCTCTTCCCCTCTGTCATTCGCTCTCCCTCCCTCCCTCCCTCCCTCTCTCTCTCTGTCTGTCTGCCTCTTCTCCTCTCTCATTCGCTCTCTCTCCCTCTCTCACTCGTTCTCCCTCTTTATCTCCCTTTCTCTTTCTCTCCCTCTCTCTCTGTCTTTTTCATTTTGCCTTCCCCCTTCAGTTCAGAGAAAGACTGGACTCCTGTGGCGTAATGTAATGTTAAATGAATCTGCTTGCTGTAAACCTGTTAAGAAGTTTTAAAAGGTCCATGGGGGCCGATCGGGAGAGTGAGGCATAAAGGGGGAGAGAGGGGCCCCTGCTAGTGAGTCTCAGACTGTATCTCTCTTTTCTCTCGCTTTGCCGCTCGCCTGATTCCAAAACCATACTGTGAGAGGGTTAGCAGTGCCTTTGGCAGAGCGGTTCACTGCTATAAAGTTCACCTAGAAGGGGTGAGTGGCAGTGGTCAGGCTTTGCAAGGAGAGGGAGCGATGGGGGGAAAATAAGGGGAGAAACTGCGAGACGGAGGAGGAAGGGAGAGAGACATACAGCCGGCCATTGTTCGAGGGTTAGCTCCTAAGGCTTTTCGCTCTCGTCTCCTTTGACCGCACGGTTCCTTTTTGATAGAGATGTGGCTGTTCTTAGAGAGTTCTGGAAGGTGTTTGATTTCAGGTGAGGATGAAGGCGTAGCGTGTGGACAAAGGAAAGGATTATCAAAGAGGGTGCAGTGTGACTGAAGCTCAGTTCAAATGGTTTCAAATGCTGTTTGAGAGGGAAAATGGAATAGAAATGTAGCATCTGTTCCTCAGATTTAAATGTGTGTGGAAAAATATGAACATTCGACTAGGTTTTTCACCCTCGGTCCAAGAAAGTAACAAAACATGAGCTCTTCATCCGACAACTGCTTCTTAATTGAGGGTCTGTTGATCAAAACATAGACTGAAAGACCTGAGTGCACAGCTATCTTCAGCCAATAAAGCTTTTAACTTAATCCACCTTCAACAGCACATTAGACGTTCAAATTCGGGTGTTGGAGAGTGCAATGGAAATAAATGTTTATCTCTTCATCTTTTGAAGACAGCAATAATCCTAAAATGTAGCAGGAATACTACATACTGAATATTTTGGCCTTTCACGGGGCGCAAAGGTGTTTAACGGAAGTATTTTGAATAGATGATGCACAACATACAAATAACGTACCAGCATGTTTAATTCAAGGAAAGCCAAGCGAGATCGCTCGGTTAATTGCTTTACTAATCGTACCGCAGGGCAAATCCGGTCTGTATTGTCCTGCAGACAATGCGACACAGTAACACCCATATGTTGCAATTTTATCCTGCAACGGTGTCCTGTCAGTATCCAGGCCTAGATCTCAGGTGCACCCTGGTCCTCGACACGGCCAACACCTGTCCTTCTAATCCCACCAATTAACCTGGAGACTAGGAGCGGTCTTGGGTTACATTATCCACAGCAAGCCTGCTCTTTCTACTGGGGCGTCAGTCTGTGCAATCTCCTGATCAGGGTAACCCAAGCCTGCCTCCATCTCCCCCGCAGTCAGAGAGAGAACAGGGGCATCTGGGAACGAGACATATCCCGAACCCGGTCTGCCAGCACTTTCATTTGAACCCTGAACCTAAGACTCGGTCTGGTCTCCCCCCCCCCCCCTCTCCTTCTCTCCCTCCCCCACCTCCCCACCCCCATGTCTAGGTATTTTTCGGTTCAGATATAAATGCTTTAGGATTGGATCTCCATCCAAGTGATTGATAGGTCGCAAAAGAGGGGTTATGGGTAGCAGAGAGAACCGTGATCCATGATATTGGTAAAGAGGCCTGACGGAACTTGTGTAATTTTTATAAAACAACAACGGACCCAACCTGTGCCGTCCCAAATGCTTTCATCGATCCATCTCCAAAGAATCCCCTAATCTCTCCAAGTTTATGGCTGGACATGTGTTGCAGTGACTAGTGATCCTGTGTTGTCCAGTCCATCTCTTTTTGTACGTTGGCGTGCTATTCTTAAATGTTCTGAGGCACTTGAGATAAAGTACACTCGCTTTACCTCTCCAAACACCCTTAGCAACCCGGATGACGTACTCTAGGCAATAGAGAACAGATGAACCCCAGTGCAGGTGAAGAATCCTCAGGGGAACAGCTATTATGGGATGTCTGTGAGCAGCGGGACCACAGGGGCCCCTACGAGGGGAGGATTTATCGATCTGTGTTTCCGTCGTTCTTCAATTTTCAAAGTGTTTCTTGAGGAAAAACTCGGTGCAGATCGTCACTCTGTGTGCATTGTCTTGGCCTTGTTTCATAATACATTATTCAACTGCAGGGTCTGGATCAAGGCCGAGAAATGTTGGAGAGTGTTTGCCCTAAGCTAAAATGGTTACAGCACTCCCTTTTCCGATGGCCAACATCCTGCATATAAATCCTGTGTAAAAATCATGTGACAACGTGGTCGATTCTTGTAGGAATGCATGAGTGTTAGGCCATTCCGTGTTCCAGGATATAGTTAAGCTGTCATGACCTCTTCTGAAGTTGTTAACGTGCACCATGGTAGGACCACGACCGCTGGAACCCTTGGGTTCTTTTGCTTTGAACCGGCGGGCGAATGTCGAATGCATTTCCCAAACCTCCACCGGCTGAAACGGTTGTCCCGTTGTCGGAACGAGCACGATCGTAAACATTCGGATTTCGGTGGGGGGAAATTCCTGGTTTTATGACCCCCTAATATGCCATGTTTAAAGCATGTAGCAGTCCTGCGCTGCTGGTTTGATCATGGATACCTGCACGAACGACAAAGAACAAGAGCTGGAAGAGAGGAAGAATGAGAGTTGTCAGGGAAGGATTTCTTTCGGTCCCGAGTGTTCTGTGAGGATCCTCAGACACAGGAGCCCCGAGGAAGGATCCAGAATTTGGGGTAAGAAGAGACGAGACTGACGGGTCGTGGTGCTCGGCTGAGATCATCTGATATATCGGGGTCGGGTATCTCGTATAAATGTTTAATCGCTGTCTGGACTTCCGTCGTTAACTCTGGTGACAGCAGACTGAGAACGGACCACGGATGGGGGGGAAAAGGAGGGGCAGGAGGAGGAGGAGGAGGGGGAGGAGGAGGGGGAAGGGACTGATAATATCCCTGTCAAAACACCGGACAATTACCTTATCGCATCTTAAAACCCTTTCAGGCTCAACTTTCCTCAAAGGTTTCGTGGACTTTAAACAAACTCTCGTGTGTCAGAGCGAACAGTTGCCAGTGTCAATGACACCCCTCGCAAGTTTATCAGTTTATCAGTGGACGTAGACGGTCGACAAACTAGTGTTTGAGTGTGTTGAAGCGTCTGTGTGTGCATGTAGAACTGGAGCGTACTCAAGGCTCTGAGGAAACCGAACTCCGGTGAAAAGATACAGCTAATGTTACTGAAGCCATCTTCTTTGTTTACATTAGCAGAACAGTGATTGGGAGACCTCGCTAGCTCCTCGCGCCGATGACACATCGTGAAACAAAGGCAGCCATTTTGCCACCAGCTTGATTGGAGAGATAATGCTAATGCCAGGGACTTGAACCGACAGCTGAGATGTAGGGATCGGGTTTAATCAAATCAAGGCCACTGTGCCATCGGGAAGAAATGAGTGTTTGTCCTTGGAGCCCTGTCTACCTTGTCTACAGCATGCATACATGAAACCTAATAATGAGAAAAAGAGGCACAAGCACCATCGAACATCTCAAGTTCGTCCCGTCGATTGTGCGATCTTTTTCACGCTTTTGTTTGCGTCGTCACGGTCCTTGCTTTTCAATGGAGGGCCGCTGGAACTGTAATTGGAGTTCGGACTATTTCCCCTTTTCAAGGACAAACGTTTTACAGTCACTTACCTGGAGTCCACCTTGTAGCCTTTGTGCTTTACGAAGGGGGGGGTGGTGGGGGGGGGGGGGGGGGGGGGGACTCGAGCGAGGCTCTGCTCCAATCGCATCGCAGCTCTCTGGAATGAGGAAGTAGTCGAGGGCAAATGAATCTGCGTTGGCGGCTGGAGCAAAGGATTCTCATTGGGCGATCGGCGATGTGTCGTTGTCGTGGTCATGCTAAGTTTACGAGCGCTCACGATTACAGCGCTGACGTCTGATGCTTCTCTGAGGCGCATTAACACACACACACACACACACCACTAGTCCAAGCATGATTAATACAGACTCTAGCCAGAAGTTACATCCAAGTCCTCATCCCATAAACTGGTCCCTGTGCTCTGAATAAAAGACGTAAACCAATGAGAGGTTTACAGGAAACAAACAGCTAAAACACGTTGCAACAATCAGTCAGTCAAGATCACAAATCTTTGACGTTAAGTCATTAAACAGAGACTCTTATCCAGAGCGTCTTACATCAAGTACAGGGACATTCCCCCCTGAGGGAAGTGCCTTGCCCAAGGACACAACATCATGTTGGCATAGCCAGGATTCAAACCAGGAACCTTTTCATTACTAGGCCGACTCTAACCACTCAGCCACCTGACTCCCAACTTTTCTCAGGTGAAGGAGGTGCATGCATGTGAGACAAAGAAAATAAAGTGAGCGGATGTGAAGTGATCTTCATGCCATAACCTCACTAACAGGAAGCCAAGAGTGGTTTGTACATGAACTCACTCGAAGCGTTCATTTACTTTTACGACAAGGAAATGAATGAACGATGTCTTGCATGTGCTTGGTTCTGAGTGTTCTGAGATAGGAGAGCCAAAATAACCATTACCAATACATTGTAACGTTCGGTACACAATACACAGACATCTGTATTGACCTCAAACATGATTTGTGGAGTAAGAAGAGGGCTTGTTCATGTTTAAGCATTCTACGATGATGAAAACATCCAACAAACCCGGATGAGAGAAAACTGTCCAATAGGAAATGTCTTAGCTGGACAACATACTTTGTATGCAAACATTTCCTGTAGTTCCATACATTGCAGGCACAGGACATTAACTAAATATGTTTCATAAGGGGAGTCATGTGGCGCAGTCGGTTAGCGTGGCGGGTTAGTAATAAGAAGGTACCAGAAATACCTGGTTCGAACCCCGGCTGTGTCAACATGACATTGTGTCCTTGGTCAAGGCACTTCACCCTACTTACCTCAGAGGGGAATGTCCCTATACTTGCTGTAAGTCACTCTGGATAAAAGCTTCTGTTAAATGAATGACTGTAAAATGTAAGTATCAGAAGAGGTCAACATCTTATACCAGAGAGAGAGAGAAGGGAGAGAGAGAAGGGAGAGAGAATGGAGAGAGAAGGGAGAGAGAAGGGAGAGAGAAGGGAGAGACAGGCAGGGTCTAAGTTGACACTTGATCACTTACATACTTACGTACATACTCCCCCTCCCCTGTAGTATATATCCTTTCTCACCCATGTACGCTATACTTTTATACTTTTGTACTCTTTATAATTTGTATACACACCTATCCATGTATAGCTACTGCCTACTTTTTAATCTTTTTACCTTTACTTCAGTCCTGTATATGTTCTTGGTTTGCCAAAGTGAATTCCGTGTTTGTGTAACTTGCATGGCGCGTAGAAAACGAATTCTGATTCTGAAGTTTCACCTCTCCACCTCCCAGTGATGTGTTTTCAGAAGTGGAATCTTCGAGACACGGCGGTGTGTGTGTGTGTGTGTGTGTGTGTGTGTGTGTGTGTGTGTGTGTGTGTGTGTGTGTGTGTGTGTGTGTGTGTGTGTGTGCGTGCTGAGCAGTGAGGTAAGATAGATCATTGAGGCACCAGACCAGCTGATGCATTGCAGCTTTGTGGAGATAGCTCTGGTTTGGAGCCCTGAAATGATTTTCTTTCTTTCCCTCTCTCTGGAGTTATCAGCCAGGACACCACAGCGCATGAAGCCCAGGAGCGATGTGTGGGGTCGCGTGTGTACAGTGTGTGTGTGTGTGTGTGTGTGTGTGTGTGTGTGTGTGTGTGTTGTGGAAGGGGTGTCTGCTTGTGTGTTGTATATAGTTGCTTGGCAGGGAAATATTTACAAAGTTTAGCGGCTGAATGAAGAATGTGTGTGTGTGTGTGTGTGTGTATTTGTGTATGTCTGTATGTGTGTATGCCCTTGTGAAGAACATCAGAGGTGTACCATCATGCATAGCTGGAACCTCCTTCCAACCAAAACGTAAGTCTGCTTATGCTCTGATGCTTGCTGTGAGATGTGTTATCCTCCCTCCCTCCCTCCCTCCCTCCCTCCCTCCCCCCCTCCTCCCCCCCCCCTGCATTATGAGGATGGTCACATGTTTTAAGATAACATCATGGAATTGATGGCGTAGAGTCAGCATTCCGAAAACAGTAGATCACCGTCGACGCTAACGTAGCACAACGGAGAACAGATGAAGAACAGGTATTGCCAAAGAAACAAAAAGATATATGGGAATCCGTTTTTCTATTAATATTATTATTTATTGTGTCCTCCAACACTGTGTAAAATAGAATTCAACAAAATAGTAGCATGACTATAATGATTTAACATGTCATATATGCTACGTTTGAAGTGTGGTGGCATTGTTCATGGGTAAACCATGTTATTACCTTATTTGGTTTGGAGATTAAAAAAAAATGAAACTGCCAAAATAGCATTTCAAAAAGTTATCCGCAACAAATTTTGCCATGCATTTAGAGCCATTAAATCCAAATTATACTGAATGACGAATTCAAAATGGCCAGAAAAACAGCCGTCGATGAGAAAAGTTTGAATCACAACGATAACAATTACCCCAACCCATTTACATTTAGACTAGCATTTTGTGTCAATTTTCCACGCATGTCCACAGGTAGCAGACCACTCGATGGAGTTTCAGAGCTTAGTGGTCATAATAATAAACCATGAGAGAGAAAGATCGGAGAATCCTACAATTGAAGCACTAAGACATTCAGCCAGCGGGTTCTAATCAGCAACAGAGAAATGAAGATCCGTACTTTGAGCAGGGCAACGTGTTTTTTTTATTATTTTTATTTACAAGGCAGCTATAAAATGGCTTCTGGAGCGAATCAGTGGTGAAATGCAGCATTATTGACGACACTCTCACTTTCCCTTTCTTTCACTTTTTAAAACTCTTAACTTGCACTCTTCTTTCAAATGTACCCTCCTTTTCTAACTGCAGTTCAGTTCTAACTTAACACAAACCAAGTTTCTTTCTAATTTCAAATGTCCATCTTTTAATTTACCTAACTAGGTCTGTTGTTGGTTGTCTGGTGTTGCATTGTGCTGTCTTGTGTGTGTGTGTGTTTGCATAAAGTATGTATGCAATTTCCCCAGACAGGACAAATAAAGGAATATCTTATGTGTGTGTATCTTTCGACATTCAGCCATTTATCAGACGCTCTTATCCAGAGCAATTTACAGTAAGTACAGGGACATTCCCCCCTGAGGCAAGTAGGGTGAAGTGCCTTGCCCAAGGACACAACGTCATGTTGGCACAGCCAGGTTTTAAACCAGGTATTCTCTAATAACCAGCCACGGCTCCAGCTTTGACTCACTCTCTGTCTTTCTGTCTCTCTCTCTCTCTCGCTCTGTACACACACACACACACACACACACACATTGTATATACTTTTTTCTGCAGCTCATTTCGATACATCTGGGAATGTGCTTGCGATGAAGATATTCTTTTCAGATGGGTTAAAAGGCTAATGGCAGTCATGCGTCTAGGGCCATCTTGTGTACGTTTCAGAGGAGTGGTTTAGGATTTACTGTACCTGCTCCTTAAAGAGACACACCTGCTGTCTTAAGCTCTTCTGTGTTGTGGCTGGGTTGTGTCTTTTGTCAAGAACAGGTACTTCCTCAACTCTGAACAAGCTGAAGAAGCTGCTCTTCATAATATTTATTTTCTCTAATGGAGATCCTGAAACCTTGTGATCGTCGAAAGATGTTTTCAGTCATTGTTTACGATGTTACACCCCCCCCCCCCCCCCCCCACGCACACGTGCAAACACACACTCGCTCGTATGGAAGCCCGCGCGTGTGCGAACATCCCAGAAGCGCTTGCACACGCACACTCAAGATGTATTACTGTCCAGAGTCTCTCTCTCCAGTGTGACAGCCATCATTTGTAGTTATGGTCCCAGGAAACTGTTTGGAAATGTCGGCCCACTTCTGAGATGAACCTGAGCCAAGTCCAGTTAGAGTGAGGTGGATCATTTCCTGTCGTCCAGGTCGGATCAATGTGAACGTCTGAAGGCTCGGAAGACCGCAGTATTCTCTGCTTAGACTTCCTTTACATGTTCCAAACTAGGCATATCCAAGGGCATAAAGGTTGACTTTGACATTGAGGGGGGGACAAAATAAGTAGAAAATCTCCACTGTGTCCCCCAACATTTTTGGGACACATTTTCCAATATTGGGGAATACACGTGTCCCCCCCCCCCCCTCCCCCCCCACCTGTTTCCAGGCCAGTGGGCAAATCTGCTTTTCCAGCTGTTCCACTACCGTGCTTCCTTGTGTTTTTGGGTGGGGGGGGGGTGGGGGGGTGAACAGATGAGCCCCTGTCTCTACCCTACCTCTCTTGGGCTTTGTCCCTCACCTTTCCCAGGGCCGGAGAACCTCCTAATACCACCCTCCCCCCACCCTCCCCCCACCCTCCCCCCATCTCTCCTCCTACCCTTTCTTACTAACTAGGCCTGGGTTAAATGATAATTCTGCCATTTGTTCTTTCCTTGGAGACGCTTAAGGGTTGTCTTCCCTCTCCTGCGTGTCTGATCCTATTACCAGACCTGGTGACTTCCCCCCTTCCTTCCCCCCTTCCTTCCCCCCTTCCTTCCCCCCCTCCCCCCCGCTATACTCGGCTGGCTCATTGTTCTCCGCCTCAAAAGACTTGTGAGGGACGAAATCAAATATCCTACTAGTTGTAAACTTGTCACAGGACAGGGAGTCATGTGTAATCAGCAGGTCCCTGGTTCGAAACCCCGGCTGTGTCCACATGGACTTGTGTCCTTAGTCAAAGCACTTCACCCTACTTGCCTCAGGGGGAATGTCCCTGTACTTGCTGTAAGTCATTGCTGAGTAAGAGCGTCTGATGAATGACTAAAATGTGATGTAAAGGGTGGAGGGGGTGTTCTCACTAAAGCTGAGACCAAACCTGCACCCGTGGAAAGGATATTGGAATGGAATCTGCCCACAGGTGTCTCATGCCATCTGAATTAGGAAGGACATAACAGGTGTTACTCACCATGACGTTACATTTGAAGTTTATTCATTTAACACTTTTATCTAACGGAACTTCCAAGAGAGAGCTTAACAAAAGAGTATCGGTCACTGATCATAACGAGATAGACCCCAAACATAGCAGGTAGTCAGATTATGAAACATACTTTGTGAGAAACCAAACAAGTGCCAAAGGGAAGAGCAACAAGAGCATTCAGTTAAACAAGTTCCAATTAGATACAGAACAGTGTAGGAAAGCAAGCAACAATAATATTTCACAGCGAGTACAAGATTGCTAACGTTACATCACCATTAACACTATCAACAGTTAAACTAGCCTAAGCCCTAAACTGCTCATCGCTTTGCAGCATGGTCAAACAACACATCGCTCTGTCATCACCCACCTCTTCCTCCTCAGAATGCACTTCCTTCCTGCCATTAAGGACCGACAACGACCAAGCTTAATCTCGGAGGAATGGATTCCAGTCCCATCATAATTTGCCTTGTCTCTCCTCTGAGCGATAGCGGCGGAGGGCCATATTGCAAATCACACGAGGAGGCCGGGTGCTGGGATCGATATAGAGACCTGGAGTCAATCTTGTTTATTACTCTTTTGCAATTTCAAAATTCAGATTGGTGAGAGGGGGGGCGGGGGGAAGGGGGAGGTGGCGTGGGGGGGGGGGGGGGGGGGGGATGAATGCGGAGGAGAGAGGCGCGGATTATCTTCAGAGGGGGGGACTGCACAGGCGCAGGTTAGCCTGCCCAGATGGACGGTGTTCCAGCGAATATAGAACGCGTGGGGGGGGGGGGGGGGGGGGGGGGGGGGGGGGGGCGACGCTCGTAACGCACGGAACAGCACATGTACATGATCAGCTCGGGTACAGAGAACACGTCTGGTGAAGCGGAGCTGCCGTTAAGTGTGGTGAGAGATTGACTTCCCAGCAAGCACGTAGTTACATTAGGATGGACGCCAAAGAAAATGGCGTGTTATTGTTTGTCAAGTTCAGATAGGCGCTGAAATGGAAATGCTTGAAGATCCAGATGCTGTTGAGCCTGTCAGAACGAGACAGATGAGCTGTCACGTTATGTTGGATACCTGCTTGCACATGTTCACCTCACCGCATTCAGCTCGTATCGAGGGACTTCATTCTCATATTGAGAATGAATCATGAATAAAATCCTCCGCCGTGTTTTTTTGCAACACAGGCGTGAAATCGCTCATGCACACGGCATGTTTGCATGCGTGTTTGCGTGTGCCTGCTCCCATCCACACGTGTGTGTGTGTGTGTATTTATGTGCGGCCTGTGTTCATGAATCATTTTGCCTGGTATTTCCTCAGAATTGTCTGTTTCAGCCCTGCAGAGGGAGAGAGCGCCTGCATCCCAATCAGCCTAGCTCACTCAGGCAGAACCATGCCTAAAATACCAGCCTGATCCAGTCCACTGTAGAGCCTCCATTAAAGTCCTCTCACAGCAGCTGTCCCCTGGAATTCAAATCATTATTATCAAACAGATTTATTTTATGCGCAAAGGACGAGCAATTAATGAAATGGGCGACTACTAACGAATATAAGCTGACACACTAACAGCAATGCTTCGTACTGTTTTGTTTTAATTAGATAAGGTGTGGGAGAGGGGGGAGGGGAGGTGGGAGAGGGGAGGTGGGGACAATCCGCAGCCAGGTGGCACGTCTCCAGTGATTACACTGAGAGAGACGCTGTTTCGCACGCACGGGTGAGACCGGGATATTCAAGGCGACTCTCACCTTCTCATCCACCGACCCCCCCCCCCCCCCCCCTCCCCTGCACACACACGCTAACGCCACGCAAACACCGACAGATATAGAAATATAAAAATCTCCTTCTGATGTCCCCATAATAACACGATCGCCGGAGTAACAACAACGACGGAAGGACAATATAACAATAACAATTTGGAACACAAAGAAATCTACTGTATTCAACTCATGTTCTCCACACCTGCAGACACTCTGCAGTGTAGCAGTATTTTCTTCCAGACTCCGCCACTATCATTACGCACCTGTTAGAACAAGCCCTTTCTACTTTGAAAGGGGAAAAACACTCAAACCTTTCCTGTAATCACGGAGGGGAACCGCAGATTACATTTCCTTGATGTGTTTCACACAAAGAAGAACATGCTGAGCTTGCTAATGTAGAGTGTGTGGTTTCAGTCGTGTGTTCGCGGTGAATACGTTCATCTGCCTTTGTAACTACTAAGATATGAATCCCTGCTGAAAAAAGATTCTGTCTTTCACACGTCGAGGAGGACGTTCATAATCGTGTCATTTATGACTACGGGATTAAAGCTGTGGTAAAGCTGCGGAGAAACGATGGAATGTACTTTAGAAAACAACACACATTGTAAGCAATACAATTGACAATCCTACTTTCAAATTGTGTAATGTGTAGATTTTGCAGTGTGAAATCCATGCATTTCATTAGAAGCATGCATTTCTTTCGTGTTTCTTTCAGCGCCCCTCTCATTTTACATTATCGAAAATATGTTGGTTTAATTTGGTTTATGAGAGAATTCCTTTGGGATTCACTTTGTGATGAATACATCTTTGATTTACCTGTCAAGGTCAATCTGGATCTTATGGCCAAACTCCCCAGTCAGTCTGTAAGCTTTTGAAGTCTGTCGGTCACCAATTACACTTTACTTTAGCTTCGGTAAAATAAAAAAATAAAATAAAAAACAACTAAATGTTAAAAGAGAGTACCTAAAAGAATTATATTTAGGGGAAGCAAAATATTCATTATTTAGGTCAGCAAAAATGTACTAAAGGTACTGTAATATATTGTAGTTTACATTCAGTCATCTATCAGACGCTCTTATCCAGAGAGACTTACAGTAAGTACAGGGACATTCCCCCCTGAGGAGAGTAGGGTGAAGTTCCTTGCCCAAGGACACAACGTCATGTTGGCACAGATCAACACCAGGCTCATCCTCAACATGAACTGCTGTTCTGTGCAGTGCAACAGTGTGTGTGTGTGTGTGTGTGTGTGTGTGTGTGTGTGTGTGTGTGTGTGTGTGTGTGTGTGTGTGTGTGTGTGTGTGTGTGGAACAGTGTGTGTGGGATGTGGAACAGTGTGTGCAGGTGTGTGTGCGGTGCCGTCAGCATCAGGTGTTGATACGCTGGGCGGGCACAGCCTGGCTGCAGGAAGCTGCAGGACCCAGCGAGCGTGTCTCTCCACGATAAGAAGACCACCAGACCCTGGAGCTAGCCTGCCCACCAGCAGACCCCTGGAGCTAGCCTGTCCACCCTGCCAGCAGACCCTGGAGCTAGCCTGTCCACCCTGCCAGCAGACCCTGGAGCTAGCCTGTCCACCAGCAGACCCTGGAGCTAGCCTGTCCACCAGCAGACCTTGGAGCTAGCCTGTCCACCAGCAGACCCTGGAGCTAGCCTGTCCACCAGCAGATCCTGGAGCTAGCATGTCCCACCAGCAGACCTTGGAGCTAGCCTGTCCACCAGCAGATCCTGGAGCTAGCCTGTCCACCAGCAGACCCTGGAGCTAGCCTGTCCACCAGCAGACCCTGGAGCTAGCCTGTCCACCAGCAGATCCTGGAGCTATCCTGTCCACCCTGCCAGCAGACCCTGGATCTAGCCTGTCCACCCCTGCCAGCAGACCCTGGAGCTAGCCTGTCCACCAGCAGACCCTGGAGCTAGCCTGTCCACCAGCAGACCCTGGAGCTAGCCTGTCCACCAGCAGACCCTGGAGCTAGCCTGTCCACCAGCAGACCCTGGAGCTAGCCTGTCCACCAGCAGACCCTGGAGCTAGCCTGTCCACCAGCAGATCCTGGAGCTAGCCTGTCCACCAGCAGACCCTGGAGCTAGCCTGTCCACCAGCAGATCCTGGAGCTATCCTGTCCACTCCTGCCAGCAGACCCTGGATCTAGCCTGTCCACCCTGCCAGCAGACCCTGGAGCTAGCCTGTCCACCAGCAGACCCTGGAGCTAGCCTGTCCACCAGCAGATCCTGGAGCTAGCCTGTCCACCACCAGACCCTGGAGCTAGCCTGTCCACCCTGCCAGCAGAACCTGGAGCTAGCCTGTCCACCAGCAGATCCTGGAGCTAGCCTGTCCTCCAGCAGATCCTGGAGCTAGCCTGTCCACCAGCAGACCCTGGCAGACCCTGTGGGGTGTGCCACCCCTCCACCCTGCTACACAGAGACCAGAGAGCAGACACACCTCACATGTTCTGGGGGAGAGCAGCTTTGGGGGATGACTCACTGCTTGTCGACATCCAACAATTCCCCCCTCCCCCACTGCCAAACCCCTAACCCCCACAACAACAACAACAACAACAACACAAAAGCACTGTGCTCTGCCCTGTCACTGACTACAGCAAGAATGTCCTCCCTGAGGCAAGTAAGGTGAAGTGTCTTGCCCTAGGACACAACATCATGTTGGCACAGTCAGGGCTCGAACCAGGTACATTATGATTATTAGCCCAACTACCTAACCGCTCAGCCACATGACTCCTTATTGTAGATCAGGAGTGTAGATACACTGTAGGTCTATAGATAGATCTCTGGAGTGTGACAGAGGCCTAAGGTACAAATTCACATCCAACCGTTTCTTAAAATAGTTTTTGCACAGGGGTTACGAGTCGAATCTTACGACTGTGTTAGCAAGGCAGAATGAAACCCTTATATAGGCCCATGCATGCAAAACTTTGACGTTTACAAACCTGTGATTTTCATGACACGGCAAACGTCGTCACGAACAGCTCGATTTATAAACGGTCCATTCTAGACTGAACCATGTGATCTCTGCTGTTTTTATAGCAGGATAAATCCTGGCCGCCTATAAATGTCTGCCTCTCGCCTCCGCCGAGGTGGCCAACGCACACGCACAAACAAAACTTCAGGAAAACTTGTGAGAGTTTGCGAGGGAACAACCAGCTATAATTGCAGCTTGTTATTCTTCTAGTCACAGTAACAACGCCGTTACCCAGCCCTCTCGCCCCCCCCCCCTCCCCACTTGCTTTCTGTACTCTGTATTTGAACCTTATATCTGCCGTAGACAGACAGGACAGAAGTCACCGTGATTTACTTCTCCCCCGTCTAGCTCAGTTAAGCACCTAGGAACTGTGCTCTCATTGGGTCTATATTTCTTAAAGGGTGGTGGAAGGCCAGATGAAAATACAACATCAAGCTCAATGAACAGGATTGATTTTTGAAGGTGGGGGGGGGGGTAGAAGGAAGAGGGTGGCAGAGATGGGGCTCAATAGGCAATGCAGCATCTCTGAAGGCTTTTCCATTCATTTTCCTTCACGCCCTGTCGAAGGGTCTTGAGACGGCAAAAGAACATTTAAAATCTCCGTCGAAAGACCTTTGATTATCTAAGTGTGTGTGTTGGGGGGGGGGGGGGGGATGTGATGGAGGAGCAGCACGTTCTTGAGGCAGCGCTTGTTGCGCAGGGGTTTGGGGGGGTGGGGGGGTGTGCAGAGTTTTCCGGGGGGGGGGGGGGGGGGGAGCTTAACATAATGCTCGTATGACCGATGCCTGTGACCTTTACTGAACTCGAGCCAGGTCCATCACTCCTCTCAAACAGAAGACCCTCCCCAGGTTGTGATGCGGCGCTGTTTAAAAGACGGAGAGGAGATTGGGGGAGGAGACACACGGGGGCAGGCGAGCTGATTCCTTCACGCCATGATGCAATCGATAGCTGGCCGCGGCGAATCCAAGCGTGCTGACACCGGCAACTACTGACTGCCATCATTTACCCCCCCTGCCCCCCCCCCCCCCCCTCCACCCCCTAATGTAGTCCTGCTGCTGTCAAACAGAGAGGAGATGAAGATAGGTGTCTGGATGAGCTAGCTGGTGTTAGGAGCCTGGGATGAGCGCTATAGGTGGTTTAACCCAGCCATTTGATTTCTATTTAGCGCCAGGATGATATTGTACGGACACGAGGAAGAGGAGATTGAATCCTTCTTGAAGTGGGTGAGAGAGGAAGGAGCGAGGGAAATCATATCGGTCCAGTGTGGGGGGGGGGTGGGGGGGGGGTCTCTGTTTCCTCTGCGCTTCATAGGATTCCGCTCTGTCTTCGGAGGGGGTGTCCTGTCGGAGGGGCTGGCACGGGGAGGACATGCGGAGCGAGGGTTCAGATTTGTGCGGTCTTCGTGAGAATGGGGCCTTCGTGAAGGTGCGGTGGATCGATGATCTTGAGGACAGAGGGAGTGCGGGGAGAACGATCTGTCCTGGATTACGGCTCCAATCCACTCTGATTCACGTGGGGACGATAAAGTTGCTCTTCATTACGGTCAAGTTCACCTCAGCTCTAACCTGATGCGATTCAAATCAGTTTAGGTTAGACATGCAGTTGATGGGCGAATTGTCTTTTTGCAATCTTAGCCAGTAAGAAGACTTACTTCAGGTGTTCTGTTGTAATTTGTGGGGGAGTCAGGTGGCTTGAGTGGTTAGAAAATCGGGCTAATAATTTGAAGGTTGCCGGTCTGATTACCGGCGATGCTGGCATGATGTTTTGTCCTTGGACAAGGCACTTCACCCTACTTACCTCAGGAGGAATGTCCCTGTACTTACTGTAAGTCGATATGGATAAAAGCGTCTGATAAATGACTGAATGTTAATATAATTGACCGATTCCATATAAAATGATCCTGTCCAAGGTCACGTTTTGCCATGACTCTTTCCTTACCTGTTTTCAAGTGCATGTCTTAGTCTGGGTCAGTCCCATCTCACACAACTCACTTTCACTCCACTATAAACCTTCAAACTGCCTTGACAGCCGTAGATAAGCATCAGCAACATAGTTGGGATCCTTAACTTACACCAACCCACTTCGATCCGATCTGCGAAGAGCAGCGAAACAAGGGCAAACAGCTTTACAGAATGATGTGTAGCCCTGCAGCCGGACATTTTCCCCGCCCTCGCCACCCAAGACCAAAGCACCATGCCCGCCGGTGCCAAGCTAGAAGGGACGCTTTTATAGCATCTGTTCAAGGTGGGACGTTAGCCTGGTTTATGGGGCTCCTTCTTGTGTGAGAGGGGGCAGTGGGCTGTGGGGGGAAAAAGTGTTTACAATCAACAGAATGACATCATCGTCCTTAAATCAGCCCCATGGGCTGGGCGAGAGGAAAGTGGTTTTAAAAAGTGACCGTCTGCAGGCGAGCTATCGGAAAAGGGAAGGGGTTTCATTAGAGAGAGCGCCGTCCCAAAGGAACCACAGGTAGACGTATAGTATTTCACGGTGAAGTGTTTGATTAGAAAACCGGCGCAGGCATGAACTCCTATTGAGCTATTCTGTATCAATGTCACGTTCAATATCGGTGTCTCAGTAATGTGATGGAGTCATTAAAGGGCAAGTCATGTGGCTGAGCGGTTAGGGAGTCCGGCTAGTGATCACAAGGTCCTTGGTTTGAACCCTGGCTGTGCCAACATGACATTGTGTCCTTGGGCAAGGCACCCTACTTGCCTCACAGGGGGAATGTCCCTGTACTTGCTGTAAGTCTAGCTCGTAACATTTCTACGTTCTTTAAACGGAGCGCTGATCAACTATTGGAATCACCGGCAGTTCAGGGTGAGGATAGCAGACCGGACGCCATTGTTCCTGAAGTCCAGACAAGGCAGCGCAACCTGAGCTGGTTGTTGATGTTTTCCCGGCAGGAGAGAGAGAGAGAGAGAGAGAGACACAGAGAGAGAGAGGGAGAGAGAGAGACACAGAGAGAGAGAGAGAGAGAGAGAGAGAGAGAAAGAGGGAGAGAGAGAGAGAGAGAGGGAGAGAGAGAGAGAGACACAGAGAGAGAGAGAGAGAGAGGGAGAGAGAGAGAGAGACACAGAGAGAGAGAGAGAGAGAGAGAGAGGAGAGAGAAGGTGTGAGAGAGAGAGAGAGGGAGAGAGAAGGTGTGAGAGAGAGAGAGGGAGAGAGAGGGAGAGAGAGAGAGAGAGAAGGTGTGAGAGAGAGAGGGAGAGAGAGGGAGAGAAGGTGTGAGAGAGAGAGGGAGAGAGAGGGAGAGAGAGAGATAGAAGGTGTGAGAGAGAGAGAGGGAGAGAGAGGGAGAGAGAGAGATAGAAGGTGTGAGAGAGAGAGAGGGAGAGAGAGGGAGAGAGAGAGAGAGAATGTGTGAGAGAGAGAGAAGGTGTGATAGAGACTGAGGGAGCGTTCTAGTCGGGGAGGATGAAAGGAAGGATGAAGCGGAGGGCTGGGGGAGGAGGGGGAGGAGGGGGAGGAGGGGAGGTCAATTACCTGAACACAATTACTGTATCTAACAACCGCCATCCATCACCTGCGTCCTCCCTGAGCTCCACGGATACCATCCCATCCTCGCATTTCAGGCGGGCTTTCCCGCCGGATCGGCCAGACACTCAGTCATCCCAGAGAGGGCCCCTCCGTGCTGCCGATTGAAAAACCTGAGCGGCATTCCTAAGTGCTGCCCCCCCCCCCCCCCCCCACCCCAACCCCTCTTCTGTCCTCCTGCCTCGCATTTCCCCTCCCTCCCTCTTCCTACCTTCCGCCCTCCTCTCCTTCTCTCCTCATCCCTCCTTCTCTCCTTCCTTCCTTCCTTCCTTCCTTCCTTCCTTCCCTCCTCCCTCCCTCCCCCTCCCTCCCCCTTCTCCCTCCATGTCTTCCTCTGCCTCCAGGTGAGGTGTCTGTGTGAGAGGGGGACTCGGGGGGGGGGGGGGGTTCTCTCGCTGGCAGAGAGGTAGCTAAATAACCCCTCGCCCTCGGGAGCGCTCAAGCCGACTTTGCCGTTTAAACTTCCAAAGAGGAGGTAAATCTATTCGCGGCTAGAGACCCGTTCATCAAACTAAATGTCGTTACCGAGTTCTGAGTGACCTTCCTGGACACAACTCAGGTGATGGTACCCATGACCTTTGAGCACGTTCATTCAGGATTTACATTCAATCCTTTACCAGACGCTCTTATCCAGAGAGACTCACAGTAAGTACAGGGACATTCCCCCCTGAGGAGAGTAGGGTGAAGTGCCTTGCCCAAGGACACAACGTCATTTTGGCACAGCCGGGATTCAAACCAGGAACCTTCTGATTACTAGCTGGACTCACCGCTCAGCCACTTGACCCCCCTGTCTGTGTGAGCAGGTGCTGGAGAGGATCTGAGTCAGAAAAGTTCATCAAACTGTATGGATTTATCATGGAACGTTGGGATACGATGCGCATGCATTCCTGGAGCCTAGCGCTATAACATCCAAAGATAAAACAATAACATCCATAAGCGGGCAACAACATGGTCATGTAATCCACTGAAGGTGACCTTGGTGCGCGAAACGGCTCTTCAAATTCACCGTCATTTCCACGACATATCGTTCCATTCCCGCCTTTCCTTCTCGTCTTCCTGTCTTACTTCCTGTAGTCGTCACCTGACCGAGGCAGGGTGAATGAGAAGACCTTCAGAAAAGACGTGTCAAGAGCAGGCAGGTACAGAAGGCTGGATCCTAGATTGCTTTATCTGTAGTAAAACAATGAGCTGGCCCTCCAGGCCGTAAGGCAGCGAGAGCAGAGCTGTGCGGAATCATTTAGGGCAGCACGACCAGCCTGGATGTATTAGAAGGAGATTAGATCAGAGGCAAATTCCCTTTTAACCGACCCTGGAGAAGAGCTGTAAACAAGCTTGATCTTTTCTCATTTTCCTCATATATCACACACTCGGTCTCTGAAGCAGCCCCCTCACACACACACACACACACACACACACACTCATGAGCAGGAATGTGAATGGAATAGTGATACCTGTGGCAGAGCAGGTGCTGCTGGTATCCAGGTGAGTGGGTTGAGAGTGTGTTGGAGTAATGTTGGTAAACCCCTAATGAGGTCCAGGAAACTACAGTCTGCAGGTTATCAGGACTCTGGCTTCACTTCCCTGATTAATAATTACAGCTCGCAGACCAGTGTGAGAACCGGTGTGTGTGTGTGTGTGTGTTGTGTGTGTGTGTGTTGTGTGTGTGTGTTGTGTGTGTGTTGTGTGTGTATCCAGTTCCCACACATCTGCCCTTGAGAGTCAGGGTCTGAAGTTAAATAATGATACCACACACGCATACAGACACCAACCTGGCGCTCGATCGCTCGAACAGTTCGGCCAACGTGGGAGAACGAGCCGTGTTATCAAACCTTCAGCTACACGCAGGCACCCGCACGTACCAAGAACATCCCAACACCTCTGCCAAACACCCAGCAAGCAGGCCCTTCACCGAGGCCAACGTGGGGCATTCTGCTCGTCTGATGCATCCTCCCCTCGACACGCTTCGCCGAGTATTCCGTCCTCAGCCGTCCTCTCTCTCTCCCCTTATCCCACCCCACCAACCCCCACCACCCCCGGAGTGCAACGACTCCCCCCCCCCCCAAACACGGTGACCCTATCGCAAAAGCCGGGTCACGCTCCGCCTCATTCCCCCCTCCCCCCTCACGATCGTGTCGCTATTCGCAGCTCCTATCTTGCCTTCCTGATGAATTCCTCTTGTCGGCTCAGGTCTCAACAACCGGTGGAGCGACTTCAGAGGGAGCTCTCCGTGGGTGTTTCCTCGACACACACGCTCCGCTAAGTAAGCATCTTTGCTCCGGTGCTTTCCGTGGCTCACGTGATAACCGCTACGATCGTTCGCTGGACTGGGACGAGAGGGAAGGAACGACATGTTTGCGCCATAAGAACTTAATGATCGCTAGAAGTGCCTCTTTTTAACCAAACACAAATGAGTCGATGGTCTGCGTAACAATCGTTCCCTCAGCGCGACCTCTGCCCCTAATGTTTGGCTAAACGTCAGTTGGGCGAAGCCAGGGCCAAGTTCATTAGGATTCCTTCAGAGCGTGCATGAGCTCATTGTCATGGTAACGCTGTAAAGGTCATCGTTGAAGACCCCTAATGAACTCCGGGCCCCCCCGGCGTGCGTTCCGGTCCCAGCGAATGTGGTGTCAGGTAAACAAGCCGCTGTAGGCAAACGAGGTCGGAATCGTGGGTTCCCCTCGAGCGGATTGAAAAGGTAAAGGTTCGAGACCGCAGCTCGGAAGGACGAGTGTCCCGGAAGCGAACGGAAGGTTCGGGAGTTCTGTGCCCAGCCTGGGGTGAGACGTGGACGAAGACCCGGTAAGAGAAGGGAGAGAGGAGAGTCTTCTAGCTCTGAACGTCTGAAGGCAGATGGATCTTACATTCTTTGAAAGAGAAGAATCAAAGAAACAGTTATACAGTACATATACATATTAGATTAGATTCGATTAGATTCAACTTTATTGTCATTACACAGGTACAAGTCCAGGGCAACGAAATACAGTTAGCATCCAACCAGAAGTGCAAAACAGTTATTAACAACAGAATATAATAATATGGATATACTCAGAAAATACATATTATGAACAGTATAGACAGAATATACAGGGTATGTACAGATTCAATCAGGGTATGTACAGATTCAAATTAGACAGCAGAAATTACCGGGTAGCATGTATATACAGGTTTGCAAATGATGCGATTGAACAAAAAGAACAGATGTGCAAAGTGAACAAAATGTGAACAAAATGTGCAGTTGGTGCAGTAACAGATGTGCAGATGTGCAAAATGGACAGATAGTGCTCATAGTATACTCATATTTATTATATTCTGTTTAATAACTGTTTTGCACTTCTGGTTGGATGCTAACTGTATTTCGTTACCCTGTACTTGTACCTGTGTAATGACATTTAAGTTGAATCTAATCTAATCTAATACATATATGAACATATAGTGTTAGTGGTTATAACATACACTTGGAGAAACAGTATGCACAGCCTTCTGTATGAGCTCTATATAAACAATATATATATAAAATATATACAATAATAAGGTTGGCCCTGTTGTTCATGCCATCATCTAATGATCACATGACTTCATAAACAAGGTACGATTGCTCCGTCAGTAAGTGCACGCCACTTGCACGCCATCCGACTGTCCTCTCACTGTGGACGGACCCGACACAGAGAAATACGACCGCCGTCCACGCCATCTTATCCTCCACCGCCATGACGCTTCCCCTGGTTTACTTCCTCAATATTTGGCGCCCACACGGCCTCGCCTCTCCCTCCTCTTCTCCTGGCTTATCTGCTCTCCCTCCCCCCCCCCCCCTCCCTCCCCCCCCTTCCTCTCCAGCTCTTATCTCCATCCCTGTTTGCGTCACACATCCTCAGCTCGGCTGTA
Organism: Neosalanx taihuensis; assembly: GCA_030340665.1. Lineage (NCBI taxonomy): Eukaryota > Metazoa > Chordata > Actinopteri > Osmeriformes > Salangidae > Neosalanx > Neosalanx taihuensis. The sequence goes on from CM059312.1 coordinate 1,110,202, forward strand.
GATACGAGGCGAGGAGGATGCGTCCCGTTCGCTCAGGAAGTCTCACGGGCGGATGGGCCCCCCCCCCCCCCACACAGGCACCCATCTTAGGCACTCAGGTGTTACATCTGCGGACCAACGGTTTGATACCTTCCCCACCACGACGTGTTTGTCCACCGCTGAGCCTGAGGAACGTTCTGCTGACATGGTGGTGGAGTAGCACGGAGGAATTTCAAGCAGGGTGGCACCAAGAACGAAGGAATGACTTTGACTTTGGGGGGGGGGGGGGGGGCAGATTTGCCAGTAAAACCCGATATTTTCTCTGTTGCGCTTTCAAAATAAAAGTTCCAAAAGTACACTTTTTTCCTGCGGTATAGGCCCCCAAAAAATAGGGGGAGGGGCATACATACCGCGTCCCCCCCCCCCCCCCCCCCGTTTCATACACCAGTGTATACACCAGCACAACTGAGGACGAAAACAACCTTCTATCACCTTTCTGGGGATGTGATGTTGAAGTCAACCGTTCTATGTTGCATATTTGATTTTTGGATTTCTCGATTCCTTCTCATTGGAATTTTTCTTTACCGGTATCCTTGGGTAAAAGTTGCGGTTAGCAATCATCTTTGGCGTGAACATGTTACATAACAAGACCGGGACAAACCGAAAGAGGGAAAGTGGCCCAAAAGGGAACCCACTATAACATGTTCACCAATGAGGTCGCATGTGAAGTGTGTTTGGATGAATCAGATCATGAGGAGAGGCAGGCAGACCTTGGCAGTGCAGCCTTATCTGATGCTAGACCTGGAGCAGGAGGAATATGTCAGTATGTTGTATGGATGGGAGGCTGGTCTCTCCCTACGCTACCTCAGGGAGATAAGAAAGTGATACACTGTTGGGGTGAGAGAGAGAGATTGGAAAATAAAGACAAGTTTAACAAGGAGAACATTTTACCTGCCTGGCTCTCTGTCCGTAAAGTAGTTTCAAATTTCCGGATGCTACTCTTGTTAGAGCATGCGTTGTTGTAAAGTGTGTCGTATCGAAATCATAAAACATGGGAGTCACGTGGTACAGTAAGTTAGGGTGTTGGGTTAGTAATCAAAAGGTTCCTGTTCAAACCCTGGCAGTGCCAACATGATGGCACTTCACCCTACTTGCCTCAGGGGGGAATGTCCCTGTACTTACTGTAAGTTGCTCTGGATAAGAGCTTCTGCTAAATGACTATTTGTAAAATAAAGGGGCTCTTTATGAGGTTTTTGTAATATCTTAACGAACCACTTCGAAGTTTCTCATCATTTCACCTTGGCTCTCTGTTAGATAGTGATTCAACCTTTTGTGCACCAGACTGCCCTGAAAACATATCATCATCGGATGGAATTCTTTACGGGATTCTCATCTCCGTGAAATAGTTCCTTTAAAAAGTTTCTCCCTTTCTCTCTCTCTTTCTCTCTTCTCTCTCTTTTTCCTTCTCTCTCTGTTTTCTTAGTGTCTGGAGGTAATAGACCTGTCGCGGCCGTAACAATGATGAATCTCCTGGGTTTCGTTGCAGACAACAGGAGAGAGGCGCCCCAAATATGGATGTGAGGTGCCAGGACAGTGGAACTGGGATCAAACCAAGTGAAGGAACACAGAGATTATGAGTGTTAGCACCGAGACATAAATCAAGTTAAAAAACAGTGTCACCACACTAAGGACGGCACAGATACTGTCTGGAGCCCTGGCCCTGTCCTCCACTCTGGAGCCCTGTCCTCCACTCTGGAGCCCTGGCCCTGTCCTCCACTCTGGAGCCCTGGCCCTGTCCTCCACTCTGGAGCCCTGTCCTCCACTCTGGAGCCCTGTCCTCCACTCTGGAGCCCTGGCCCTGTCCTTCACACTGGAGCCCTGTCCTCCACACTGGAGCCCTGTCCTTCACTCTGGAGCCCTGTCTCTGTCCTCCACTCTGGAGCCCTGGCCCTGTCCTCCACTCTGGAGCCCTGTCCTCCACTCTGGAGCCCTGTCTCTGTCCTCCACTCTGGAGCCCTGGCCCTGTCCTCCACTCTGGAGCCCTGGCCTCCACTCTGGAGCCCTGTCCTCCACTCTGGAGCCCTGGCCCTGTCCTCCACTCTGGAGCCCTGTCCTCCACTCTGGAGCCCTGTCTCTGTCCTCCACACAGTTTAATTTTTTTTTTTTCATATGTTATTCTGGTACACTCTTTCAATTTTGTGTATGCGCAGAGGTATATTATTATTACATGTTTTCCTACAGGTACACTATTGCACATTTTAGATGCATACTATTTCATTTTAACTTTTCTAACTGAATGCTCTTGTGGTTCTTCCCTTTGGCACTAGTTTGGTTTCCCACAATGTATGTTTCATAATCTGACAATCCGTAATGTTTGGGAACATCACATTGTTATGATCAGTGACCGATGCTCGTTTTGTTAAAACTCTCTCTTGGAGAGTCCACAGTTTTTGCCGGCTCCAGTGCAACTGGGTCTCTGCTGCTGGTGTCTGGAAAAATCCATCAGTTCATGCATCCACATTTAGGAGCTCACCAGACACTCACTCATCTCAACAGCACAACAGTTAATTACATCCCTGATGTTTTAATGGACTCTAGGTAATGTGTTGGATGAGGCCATTATTCAGAGTCTGACAACATCGCATTTCATTTATGTTTTTGGTTGTTTTTTTGTATACTGGAGGAATTCTTTGTCCTTAGGGGAACAGCACACTAGACGTTGAACTCACACTCTTGTCCAGTTCCACCCTCCTATCCAAAACAAGTATTTCAGGATGACAACACTGTAAATTCACGCCTACCCTACTGTAGTATATATTTTCATTAGTACTGTGTGGGTTATGGATTTAATTGATTTATATTGTACACAACACAGTGTCACAAGACGAGTGACAACATTTGATAAAGGGTCAAAATATTGAATTCAATGTTTTCACAAATGAAATAAGAATCTATCAATAATGGGATGAAATGTTTTTGGGCCTAGATAGATAGATAGATAGACACACACATGCATCTCATTATTTGACTAATCAGATTAGTATTCATTTAAATGAGCTAGTATTAGTTGATATGCAGTTTCAGTTGTTACTTGTACTTAAACTTGCAGAATATGTCTAACCAACTCATTCTGAAGGCAGGAATATCTGCCGGCACTGCATGGACGCTAGTTACTGCGATGACTAACGATCCTTTCCTTCGTGAGGAAGTTCTAGAGACTGTATCTGTTCAGGCTGACTGTCTGGAACAGCGCTTTGCTGTAGAATATAAAATACCAGTAACCACTGCGAGGGCTTAATCCCATGACCATCTGGGCCTACTCTGCAGTTATGAGTCAGTTGTGTATTTCATAGGCTTTCCACAATGCTAAATTTATGTGAAGCAGCCATTGCCGAAATCGCATGCAAACACTGCCACCTGACTGTAGTTACTTCGCTTCGTAGCTCAGAAGAAGAAAATCTGGATAAATGGATCGTCTGCTGTAGTCTGCAAGGGTCACGTTAGCCTACCGAAGTCGGTTTCTCATTTGGGGGCTTTTTTCGACGAGTTCCTGAGATCTAACGTGAAAATCTGCTATTAATAACTTTTTATCCCTCGCGTAGATCATGAAATATAGATCACTTAAATTTAGTCCCGCTAAATGAATCCTTGCCACCAGAAATGAACACATTTACCAAGGCTATTAGAGCGTGACAGGCTGGTTGTCGAAACGGGGCATGAGAGAGTTCCACTCACGCAAATAGAACTTGACGTTCGACCATTTGACAAATCCACAACTGGAGGTGGCTGTCAGTACAGTGGACATGTCTGAGACTGGAGGTGGCTGTCAGTACAGTGGACATGTCTGAGACTGGAGAGCTCGGATTTGTAAATCCAGTGAAACGGGAAGTCTGTTGAAGGAAAAGTAGCTTTTTGAAAAATAATTTGGGGGGGGGGGGGGGGGGGGAGCTTGATCTCTGTCGGGAAACGCGTTCGAACACGTGTGCGTGTGCGTGTGTGTGCGGGGCGTGATGGCTGGTGTCTGTTCGTGTGTGTGTGTGTGTGTTTGTGTGTGTGTTGGCGTACGTGCAGCCCTGGAGGCGTTCAGGCACGTGCCCACCCCATCGCTGTCTTTATCTGATGCAGACGAACTTGGTGAACTCCCTCCATGAGATGTCAGCAGTGCGGGCTGAGTGTCGGGGTATTTTAGGGTCCTCATCCTGGGGCCTGGATCACAGAGCTGACAGCCATACAGGTTCACTGTCACTCAGCTTCACCTTGGCTTTAATCAACGCTGAACGCTGCTCATTTCAATGGATGAGCACTAAAAGGACAGCTGTGGCTAACATCAGACAGGAGATCCTCTGTTGAGGGGGAAACATCCTGTAAGGACCTCGCTGAAGGCCTGGACACATGTTATGTAAACAAACACGCTTTTGAGGGGATATTCAACTGTCTGAAAGAGGCAGAAAGGTTTTGAATTACCCTTTCCTACGTTTTATTTACGATATTCAAAATCGTGTGGCTTTTGACCCACAGTTACACCCTACTGCTGAACTGGATTCACAAGGTACTAGTATCACTACAGTATCACTACAGTATCACTACAGTATCACTACAGTATCACACTACAGTATCACACTACAGTATCACTACAGTACCACTACAGTATCACACTACAGTATCACACTACAGTATCACTACAGTATCACTACAGTATCACACTACAGTATCACACTACAGTATCACACCACAGTATCACTACAGTATCACTACAGTATCACTACAGTATCACACTACAGTATCACTACAGTATCACTACAGTATCACTACAGTATCACACTACAGTATCACACCACAGTATCACTACAGTATCACACCACAGTATCACACTACAGTATCACACTACAGTATCACTACAGTATCACTACAGTATCACACTACAGTAGCACTACAGTATCACTACAGTATCACTACAGTATCACACTACAGTATCACTACAGTATCACACTACAGTATCACACTACAGTATCACACTACAGTATCACACTACAGTATCACTACAGTATCACTACAGTATCACACTACAGTATCACACTACAGTATCACTACAGTATCACTACAGTATCACTACAGTATCACACTACAGTATCACTACAGTATCACACTACAGTATCACACTACAGTATCACACTACAGTATCACACTACAGTATCACTACAGTATCACACTACAGTATCACTACAGTATCACTACAGTATCACTACAGTATCACACTACAGTATCACTACAGTATCACACTACAGTATCACACTACAGTATCACTACAGTATCACACTACAGTATCACACTACATTATCACTACAGTATCACACTACAGTATCACTACAGTATCACACTACAGTATCACACTACATTATCACTACAGTATCACTACAGTATCACTACAGTATCACTACAGTATCACACTACAGTATCACTACAGTATCACACTACAGTATCACACTACAGTATCACTACAGTATCACTACAGTATCACACTACAGTATCACACTACAGTATCACTACAGTATCACACTACAGTATCACACTACAGTATCACAACAGTATCACTACAGTATCACTACAGTATCACTACAGTATCACACCACAGTATCACACTACAGTATCACACTACAGTATCACTACAGTATCACACTACAGTATCACTTATCATTCAGAAACAGCTTCCCATTTGTATTAACACAAAGTCAAAAATGTCCTGCTCATCAATTACTTCAATATCCAGATAAAATTAAAGTGATTTTTTGTATATTTGTTCTAAAAAGATCATTCATCACCAGTCCAAGATAATTCAACCAGGACATTTTACAAAACACAGATAAGAGAGAGGTAGAGGGATAAATCCTGGCACATATATTGTCCTCTTACACTACAACTGCCTCAAGTCATGAACGACCCAAATGACCCCGTCTGTCAAATGAAGGTTTGTTTTCATCCCACACCCTGAAGTGCTTTAAGGCAGGGGTCCCCAACCCTGGTCCTCAAGGCCCACTGTCTTGCATGTTCTAGGTGTTTCCCTGCTCCAACACACCTGATTCTAATGAATAGGTCATTAGGAAGCTCAGCAGAAGCCTGATAATGTTCCTTTATGAGAATCAGCTGTGTTGTAAGGGGGGGAACTTAAAACATGCAGGACAGGGGGCCCTGAGGACCAGGGAAACATCTAAAACATGCAGGACAGTGGGGCCCTGAGGACCAGGGAAACATCTAAAACATGCAGGACAGTGGGGCCCTGAGGACCAGGGAAACATCTAAAACATGCAGGACAGTGGGGCCCTGAAGACCAGGGAAACATCTAGAACATGCAGGACAGGGGGCCCTGAGGACCAGGGAAACATCTAGAACATGCAGGACAGTGGGGCCCTGAGGACCAGGGAAACATCTAAAACATGCAGGACAGTGGGGCCCTGAGGACCAGGGAAACATCTAGAACATGCAGGACAGTGGGGCCCTGAGGACCAGGGAAACATCTAAAACATGCAGGACAGTGAGGCCCTGAGGACCAGGGAAACATCTAAAACATGCAGGACAGTGGGGCCCTGAAGACCAGGGAAACATCTAAAACATGCAGGACAGTGGGGGGGCCTGAGGACCAGGGAAACGGGCCCTGAGGACCAGGGAAACATCTAGAACATGCAGGACAGTGGGCCCTAAGGACCAGGGTTGGGGACCACTGCATGCATGTAACATCTTCATCCCCCCCCCTCTCTTGTCATCTGTTTGAACCTGTTTTGATAGCTACAGTATTGTGTTTGCTTTTGTACTTTGTGTATTTCGTCGGACAGGAAAGGATCCACGGGGGAGTTCAGAAGCCCGACGGCACCCGCCTTCCTGTGAAGTCTCCATCCAGACTGTTTGAATGGGGCGATGTTCTCCGTTCCCGGGGAGGAGAGAAGATGAGAGGGGGGAGGAGAGGAGAGGCATGGGGGAGGATAGAAGAAGAGAAGAGGGGGAGGATAGGGAGGTAAGATTCAAGTTCAAGTGGGTGGGGGTTGGTCGGGGGATGGGGGGGGAGAGTGTATGTTTGCCCTGCCTTGGAGCTTGTCCGCTAAGCAGATGAAGATAAACGAGCTCGCGGGCGGCACAGCACGGGGGGGGGGGGGGCACCGACAAGTGGTCTTTCATTCCTAATTACCGCTCATTTACCGTTAGCCAATCGGCTCCACCATCGCTCCCCCAGCACTGGCCTCCCATTGGTCCTTGCCTCATCTCTGCTGTGCCAACATGACATTGCATCCTTGGGCAAGACACTTCACCCTACTTGCCTCAGGAGGGAATGTCCCTGTACTTACTGTACGTCGCTCTGGATGAGAGCATCTGATAAATGACTGAATGTACATTCTTCAATGCACTTCTCTCCCATCTCTTTGCTCTCTTAATTGTATTTTGACCGATGCAAACCCAAATCTTCGCAGGACAGTTTCACCATTTTTGATGTCTTTTGCGTCAGGCACGTTGTCGGTGATCGGGGCCCATTCCACTCACAGTCCACAGATCAGGCATCTGGCTCTACTCTAAAGGCTCAGCTTGGGAGGAGGCCTTTTTCCATATTTCACCGTGGTCGTTATTGATTGAGGGCTTTGGACAGTCAGTAATTAAACGGAACGACTGGAGGGTGTAAAATTAGCCGTCGTGTCATTAGATGGGAACGGCAGAGAGAGGAGGAGCGGAGGAGAGCAGAGGAGGAGGAGGAGGAGAGCGGAGGAGGAGGAGGAGGAGAGCGGAGGAGGAGGAGAGAGTGGGAGGAGGAGAGAGGGGGAGGAGGAGAGAGGGGGAGGAGGAGAGAGGGGGAGGAGGAGAGAGGGGGAGGAGGAGAGCGGCCGCGGCGATGAGTGATGACCGAGAGCCGATTAAAAGGCAGAGGGAGGAGAGAGGTTGACGACGTGGCTGAGCGGAGTATGGATCCGTCCGCGATAATGAACTCCTCACCAGCCATCGATCCGTGAGGAGGAGGAGATAGCACGTTCCGGATCCACTCCGGTCGACCTCAGGACCTCGGGAGGGGGAATGTTTTACTTGCGGTTTTGCGTTCAAACTGCGGTCTAGGAAGGAGTACAGGCTCAGGAGAGGCGCAAAGCACATTCAGCTTTTGACAGATTTTAAACTGAATAGAATGATAAAACCAATACATCAATAACCAATCCATCAATAGGAACTTCTTGTCATTGTATGGAAATCACCGGATGCGCTTAGATCCATAAACAACCTTTTCTGTAGTGTAATAATAATACATCACATTTATATAGCGCTTATCGAGACACTCAACGTCACTTTAACATGATGAGTCTTTCTAAAAGTCGGAAACATTTGATTTTAATATGTCTTTTTAGAAAATACTGTAAAATCACGTACTTCTCTATGAGAGGGCGTATTTTACTACTTCAGCTTTTTGGCTGAAGGTGTGTGGCAATTACTGTGGAATGGGACGATACATCAGAGTATAAAAGGGAATAACGAGAGAAATGTAGAAGTCATTTGTGATGTTCTTCTCTAGTGTTCTCTGCTGTGCACTAACATGTGTTGTGTCTTAGCTGCGGCGCTGGAACCTTGTAGAGAAAGCCGCTTGTGAATGGATTACTGTAAAGCCTCCGTTGAGGGAACTTTCCGGATGAAAAGACGTCACTTCTTTTAGTTGTATAATCTTTGTAACCGATACCCGCTTACATCCAAATGAAACATTTGAGAGGAGTTTCTGAATGACAAAGAAACACTCTCTTCCTAAACGATGAATCTCTTTGTTTTGCCAGTATGTGGAGAAACAGATCTGAGTGTTTTGTCTCGTTGAATGAAGACGACACGACGTCTTGAGGTTTTCCAGCTCAGATTTGTTTGATAATCGGAGGCGATGTTGAAGGATGGTTTTATGTGTGTTTCAAAAGTCAAGTCCTCGGAAACTGCTACAGCGTCGTGATGTTCAGCAAGTCTTTCAGACCACGATCAGGATCGACCTCAGAGTCAAATCACCACATTGTCAGTCACTGTTGAAGGGCTGCCTTTCTTGATCTGTGCAATGTCTAACATTTCACTCCATAATCAGCCATGAAAGCACCAGAGTTCACTCAGAGCTTTCTATTCTTCTACAAATGTACAGAAACATTCAAAGAGTGGACTCTGGGTTTACTTCGAGAGGCAGGTTGATCTCATGAGTTACATTTACATTTTAGTAGGCGCTCTCATCCAGACTTACAGCAAGTACAAGGACATTCCCCCGAGGCACGTTTTCAGTGATATAATGTTGTTGTTGTTGTCATTTAAAATGTTAAATTATGTAACTGCAATGTGCAAACCTAATTTTAACACATAAAAATGCGTAGTCTCATCATTTGTTGTCCATCAATCCGATATACGTGCTCTTATACAAGGAACATGACGTTTTTTCCACACAGTTTTTTCAACTGCTAGATGGAAAAAAACGATAGTTGCATCGTGTAGTTCCCCAGGAGCGATCTACCACTGACTACGAACTGTAGAGGGACGCTTCCTCTAAAGAGCAACAGCCTCGCTTGATTTGTCGATTCACTTTATTTTCCTGATTTAACATTTAAATTCAGCAGATGCTCTTATCCAGAGCGATTTACAGCAAGTACAGGGACATTCCTCATGACGCAAGTAGGGTGAAGTGCCTTGCCCAAGGACACAACATCATGTTGAACCAGGGACCTTCTGATTACTAACTCGACACCCTAACCGACTACGCCACATGAATCTCTGTAACTCCCTAATTTTGAGGAAAGCTTCCAATTCAACTCAAGCCCAAAAAACAAACATCTGATTTAACAAGGAGTCACATTAATAAAAAGGTTGCATTTCCGATCCTTAAACATTTACAGAATACAAAAACACCAGAATGTCAGTTGTCCATCAGAATTCAGCTGGTTTGAATACCTGCTGAAATCCCTGCATTTAAAGACAGCATAATTCAAATCTAATTAAGGCTCTTTTTTTTCCAAGTCTATGACTGTATTTCTGAATTATTTAGCGATGTCAGGTTTGGAGCAATTGAACACGGCTTGTTAGCGAGTTAACCCCAAATGTCAGGACCCCCAAAGGCTGCTAGTTAATCCTCATGGGATCTTGTCACCCTTATTCCAACTTTTAATCTGGAGCCTTAAATAAACCCAGGATGCCAGGAGGCTTATTAATATTGCAGCTCCACCACGATTTATTATTGATGAGAACAAGTGTGAGGACCCTCAGCAGCCTGTATAAACAGAATGAAACCAGGCCTTCCACAATGGAGGTTACAGAGATTAGCAATATCCCTGTACTGGTTACCCTCCTTTCAACCAGTAACAATCTCCCGCTTACCGGTCGAGATTAAACTCTTTGTTTTCAAGCTTGGTTTGTTCGTTGTTAGGTTGTTTTTAGAGAGGATGTGTGTTTTATTCTTCAAAAGTCCTTTATTATTGTATTTTTTTACTTCCTCAATCCTTTGGGATTTTCCGAGCGAAATCAAATCGGTCGTCGTTTAATCGGTTGGTGTGTCACGGCTGGTCCCTCACCCCTGGTCCCTCACCCCTGGTCCCTCACCCCTGGTCCCTCACCCCGCCACTTTTGCGACACGATATCGCCATTACGTTTCATGACAAGCGTGCCACTCAACGAGGGCTAGGGGAAGCTAAACGGACCTTTCAGAGCAAGCCGAGCGTCTCTTATAAATGATTCAACCTTTTGCATTAAACTGTCCTTTGACATCTTGAGACGCCTCATCTCGAACTCGCGAGGGTGGCAGGTCAAAGTGTGACAAAAGGGCGCCAAACTGGAGGCTTCGCCGCTCTCGTCTGCGTGAGGCTGAAAGCCACGAAGCCGCGATCTCGCCCAAGTGCTTCCTGTTTTTGGAAATGGCGTGGCTACAAAAGAGTGAAGCGGAGCACGATGATGACAAAGTGAAAGATGTCTGCCACATTTGGAGCGGCTGTACACAACTACCACGGCACAGAAGACACTTAGAAGCTGTCACTTTTACGCAAGTGTCTCAAACTTGGCGAATAAGCCATTTTATACCCTTTTTTTGAAACACTTTCTTTCGCTTTTGGGTTTGCTGTTCCAACAAACATGATTCAGCACATCGGCTGTGCTCAAACAGACAGTGAGAGCACAGAGTACACAGACACACCACTTCCTTTCTCACACACACACACAGCCTTGGTTCTCTTGATAAGAGAGGCTATCTTGGGTGGCAGCTGTGCTGTCGGCAGGGACCGTGACCACGGACAGAGATGTGCTGTCTCTGTGTCGCAGAGGGAAACAGATGACAAAACACCTCCACACGTTTCTTTCCTCATCCATCAAGGTAGCTTTAGCAACATTTTTGGGGGCCGAGGAAGGTTTTTGGAGAGAAATGCGAAGGTCCTTTTCCTCCATTTTCGTCTCGGAGACCATTTATTTTCCTTTTTCCTATGTTTTCGTTCCCCGAAACTTTTTTTTCAAAAATTGTATTGGTTTAATTCGTTCCTAACTTTTTTATTATTAAAGTTCTTGCAGAACTTATTAAATCTTCTTGATTTATTACAATAAGGCGTAACATTTAGCTGAGTTTAATATAACGTGTGTTTGAAGCGGATGGGGTCATAACTCATCTTAAAACGCTGAATTCTATTTACATCAGCACCCTGTAAAATACCAGTGAGCGGAAGATGAAACCATTGCAAGCAATACCGAAGCTCAACAGTGAATAAGTATGGAAAGACAAATTGCCAAGATGGTCAGATTAGGAGGGCGTTTCCTCAGCAACATGGAAAGGTGCGTTGAAGGTTGGCCGCGTCACAAACACCGACGCCATGGTCCCTGAGGCATCTAGAAGAGCAATGAGAGAGCAACAGGTGTCTTTACTACGATCTCCAGCGTGAATTATTCAAGAGGCTCTTCCACCTTAAGAGAAGCCCCACGCCATCCATTATTGAGGCTGCTTTTTTTTACTGGGGCAGGAGCACTTTCAATTATTCAAAGGCAATATAGAACTTGGCAAGGGGTTAATATGACTGTTGCAGATAGTGAACGGGGGGGCGGGGGGTAAAGGAGAGGGAGGTTTATGACAGTGGGGCAACGAGAAGGAGAAGCTGAGAGGAAAGGGTCAAAACAAGCCAGACAGGTGGGCAGAACCACCGGCCCATCAGCCCGCTAAGGATAGGGATGAGGGATAGGGGATGAGGGATGAGGGATAGGGGATGAGGGATGAGGAATAAGGGATGGGGGATATGGGATAAGGGATGAGGGATAGGGGATGAGGGATAAGGGATAGGGGATATGGGATGAGGGATGAGGGATAGGGGATGAGGTATAGGGGATAAGGGATGAGGGATAGGGGATGAGGGATAGGGGATAAGGGATGAGGGATAGGGGATGAGGGATGAGGAATAAGGGATGGGGGATAGGGGATAGGGGATATGGGATAAGGGATAAGGGATAGGGGATATGGGATGAGGGATGAGGGATAGGGGATGAGGTATAGGGGATAAGGGATGAGGGATAGGGGATGAGGGATGAGGGATAGGGGATGAGGGATAGGGGATGAGGGATGAGGGATAGGGGATGAGGGATAGGGGATATGGGATGAGGGATAGGGGATGAGGGATAAGGGATGAGGGATAGGGGATAGGGGATGAGGGATAGGGGATGAGGGATAAGGGATGAGGGATAGGGGATGAGGGATAGGGGATGAGGGATGAGACCCCCCAAAGTCAGCCCTGATGCTGGGGTTTACTGGTTATCGACTGACTGCTCGTTAAATACGTTGTGAACCATAAGTGGCTGTTGATGAAAATAATTTCAGGACAAAACAACTCGAAACTAACAGCCAAGAAGTCCAGTCTGTACTGGTCATCTGATCAAGGAGCTGAGACTTGGCCTGTCAACACAGGATAGGAGGGATGGATCAACATATTGTCTCTGGACATTCTGCATACAAGACTGACTGATTTTCCACACAAGTCTTCTTTATTTCCAACCACAAAGGAGCTGAGCGTTCAATACAACTTCAACATGAAGTCATGAAGACAGTGAATGAAGGCATTGGTTTAGAAGACAGCAGAAGATACAGCAATAGAAATGGTTGCACTGTGAGGATGTTGACACCGCAGTTGACAGACAAGCCTGAGACCTCGTTAGAAATGTTGTCCCAGATTTATTGATCAATTCTACAACCAATCACCTCACACCTTCCACTGAATACACTGACATCATAGTATACACATTTGGACACTTTTTAAAATACAGTACAAAGGCATTCTCTTGAAGGACGCTAACAAAATGATGAACTGGGTGTCTGAGCAGTGATGGAAACCGGCTAGTAATCAGAAGGTTGCGAGTTCGAATCCCAGCCGTGCCAACATGACGTTGGGCAAGGCACTTATCCCTACTTTATTTGGGGGCATATCACCGTACTTGCTGTAAGTCGCTCTGGATAAGAGCGTCTGCTGAATGACTTCATGTAAATGTGAACGAGCCAGTATGGATCAGCTTGTATTTCAAATCAAGTGATAAAGCCAGTTTATACTGATGTATCTATCCTGTAATCCCTGTAATTATGAGTCTTTATAGTATATCTATATCTTAGATTAGACACAGGGGAATGGTCAGTTTACAACAGCATCAGGGTAAAGTACAGCACTCAGAGTAACAGTTTAAAATATACTAAAATACAAGATACAGGGAATCCTATCTAATATGGAGACAAGGATCTAAGAGTATAAAATACTAACATCATATAAAGAGTAATTGAGAAATAAGTGTGAGTTAAGGTAAGAGTTACATCATCTGACACACACTTCTCCACGGACGATGAAGATCATGATATTACACAATATTCCGTGTTACTGGTCCAAAACAATCATGATGCTGTCTTATCTCTCTCATTAATAATTGAATTGATGATCCGGCCCATTCGATTCATAATGTTGCATCAGAATTGCACAACGGTATCATAACTCTCCATTAATGTGATCAAGACATAATAAATGCATTTATTACAGATCATTAGGTTTAATAAAATGTAACCCGATGCTGTGCCGTTTCATTTGTTCAATGGTTTAGAGAGAGAGACAAATACAGAACTGGAATTAAGGGGACGTCGAGCACTTTGTTTCAACAGGAATATTTGCAGTTTTCTAAACCGCTGTTTTCCATATATGGGGTGAATCTTCAAAGAATGGAATGGAACAGAATGGAACACCAGAGAGTTCTTATTTCTTCTGCAAGATTCCTCCATCAGAAATCCAGCAGCTCCCCCTATTGGTCTGGATCAGACCTGTTGGAGGGAAGTCTAGAAGTTCTTGGAGCTGTGTGCTCTGTAATGTATATGCAGCCTGATGCGAACCCTAGAGAACATTTGGGGTAGATGGAGGAGCTATCGCTGTCTGGGATCTGTGACTGTGGTTTGCCTTAATGGCACAGTCAATACTGTGGTGCCGGCCGACCCATTAAAGAATTCATGAGCGTAATTGTCCATGTCTAATCTCAAATGTCATCAATATCCGGCCTGTTCTATTCCTCATCTCTGCTTGTGTTTTTTTCTCTCTCTCTCTTTTTTTTTTTGCAGGATGAAATTATATTAAATTACAGAGTTCAAAAGACTTGCAGAAATCTTAGCGTGTAATTGCAGTTTTTTTTCCATTGCCGCAGCGATAATAAAAGTATCCTTTCTGCGAATTCCTTGAATGGTAAGTGGACGGGGGGGGGACGGGGTTCTTTGTTGGTGACAGCCTTGCTGAATACGGTACTGTAGATCCAAACTCCAGATACCCCCGACTACCTCCTTGCCCCCCCCAGCCACCTCCTTGCCCCCTTTCTGTGACACTTAACAGTTGGGGCTCATTTGACAGGGGGGGTGAGGGGGGTAGGGGGGCAGGGGTGGTATCCAGTCAAGCCTAGGTAACCCTAGTGCCGAATAAAGAACACTAATTGCTCGCAGACACAATCTACAGTAGGATTTTTCTGTCAGCCTGTCTGGAGAAAGGAGGGGGATGTGCCCCCCCCCCCCCCCCCCCCCCCAGAAAAATGAACCCACACCCCCCCCCCCGCACCTCAGGTGACAGTGTGGAGGAACTCCCATGAAGCTCTGCAGAGTGTTGCATGCTGGGCCGCGGGTACGAATGGACAATGGACCAATTAAGGCTCTTCGGGCTGAGAGTGAGTCTCCCACATCTCAGCTGGACGGTGGAATTTGTGAGGAGGGAGAGTTTTTTCAGATCAAGGGAGAGTTGACGCAATCTGGCTCTGCTTCAAGCTTAATGAACGGCTCCAATTATTTGAGCTCGGGGGGTCAACACCGGTTCAACCTGAACTTTTTACGTTTTGTGTCGCGTACATCACATGAACTTGAATCAAGCGCTGTACAAATTGTGTTTGGATGAATTTGAAGCCGAAGTTGAAACTTGGTTCTTTTGAGCCTAAATGGAAACGAGTCATGGAGATTGTATGGCCTTGCACTGACACACGCTAATACGCTTTCTCTCCAACGTGCCAAACTGTTTTGTGCTACTGTTTTGGTTGTTCCTGATCTGGGTGAAAGGTGAAAGGTCAGGATCCTCAGATTATTAGGGTTAGGGTGCTCCCCCAAACTCCTTGTATGTTTATTTTCAGGTATTGTACATCCTCAATCGATGAGACTGGAATATCAATTGAATGTGGATTGAATGTGTTCACTTATGTGTCAGCATCCTTGGAGAAATGCTTAACTGGGATATGAGGTACACAGGAGCGAAGGTTCATGTCGTGGTTCATTTGTTGTTGTTCGTCAACGTGTGTGGTAAAAAATAGGGGTCTTGAGAAACAGCTCACATTCACTATATACCTAACTTACCTTAGGGAAGGTGGCGTCATGTGGCTGAGTGGTTAGGGAGTCGGGCTGGTAATCAGAAGGTACCCGGTTCCAACCCTGGGTGTGCCAACATAACGTAGTGTCCTTGGGCAAGGCACTTCACCCTTCTTGCCTCAGGGGGGAATGTCCCTGTACTGTAAGTCTCTCTGGATAAGAGCGTCTGATGAATGACTACATGTAAAATGAGAGGTTCTTCGGAGTCGCTCAGAACCCTTTCTGCGAATCCTCCAACTATCCAACTAAAGAAGAAATCCTGCTGCTGCTACTTTCTCATGGCAGAGTTTGAACCCATCTGCCGTTGCCAGAATACTTCACAATTACTGACTTTTTATTGGCAGAGTCATTGGCTAAGATCCTCCCCTGTAGTCAAGAGCAGAGTTGAGGGCAAAATGTAAACTACTGTAGCTCAACTATGACATGTTATTGAGGGGAAATGGACAGGGGGGTTTCTGCTTTGCTCCGTAGGAGTGACGGTTTCTCCCTCTGTCGAAATAAACCGGCGCATGAGTCATACAATATGAAATAAGTTCAGCTTGTGGTGGAATTGATCCAATTGTTCTTCCATTCTGGAAGAAAAAAAAGACAGTTTTGGGGGAACTGACTGCATGATAAAAGTGTTCAGGAACCAGCTCTGCTCGTACTGACTCAAAGAGTTAAGAGGAAAGATTTCACACTGTTTAAGGATGAGCAGAATCGTGTTGGGGTAGTCTTAGGCAGCTACATGTGCCTTAAAAAAGTACAACTCTAAGGAACCTCCTCATTGAATCTGTCCACCCATCCATCCATCCATCCATCCATTCATCCATCCATCCATTCATCCATCTATGTAGTGTATCTGTCTGTCTATCGTCTGTCATTCATCTTGTTAGTGTTTGCTTCCGCTCAAAGCTCATTTCAGACCTTCACAGACTGTAGATTGAAAGTAGCTCTTGGCAGCTGTTACAGTGCGACAGACAGCAGCTATTTATCTCCGGGGTTTGGGAGGAAGTGGCTACTGTGGCTCAGGACTGACAGGTTTACATCCACCAATCTGCTCCATCTGTTGGCAGTGCAGATGAGCCCAGAGGAGGCTGTCGCTGGGCGGATCGTGGCCCTGAAGGGGGGTGGGGGGGGGGAGGTGGTGGGGGGGGGGGTGGATAATGATTACAGCTCCACTCTGTCAACACAGGAGGGGAAAGAGGCCCAGCCCTGACCTTTAACACTTTTCCATAGCAAACATTTTAGGAGAAGAGCAACAGATGTCACCTCCAATCTGCCGTTTCTACACACATTAGTATGCTCCTCTCCGGTCCGCAGTGTCGCTGGATCGGTGTGCGTGCGCGCGTGTGCGTGCGTGAGAGCCAGCGCGTGTGTGTGTTGGTGTGTGTGTGTGTGTGTTTCGCGTGCGAACTTGGGTCATCTCTTCGCGACAGAACACCTCGCTTGTTCCTTGCTTTTTCTTTCTCCCTAGTCTGAGGACAA